>JAEDXX010000431.1:0-50901 GCA_021725515.1 Epicauta chinensis | reverse complement strand
AAGTTAACTGTAAATTTAATAAATAAACTTCAAAAATATTACGGTTTGGCAATTATGAGAAATCAAGATAATATAGACGAAATGTATAAAGCAATCTGGGCTACGTTTTATCATTTGTGTTCAACTGATGAGAAACCAAACCATGATAATTGTCCAGAAGGCGCAGAAAGTTGGTGCGCTTATCGCCGCGCGGAAGCTGAAAGAATTTTAAGTAAGTTTAAGCACGATTACCTCCCACTGGATCCAGAAGTTGAAAAAGCTCTAAAGCCTATTTATGAAGACTTATCTCGACATGAATTGCTTGATAGATGCAAAGGAAGTAACACTCAAAACAATAATGAAAGTTACAACGGTTTACTTTGGCACTTTTCAGCAAAGCACCTTCATAATGGATTAAAAACTATCGAATTAGCAAATTTTTTTGCAACTTCAATATTCAATGACGGTTACTTCTCAATTTTGAAGATGTTTAATGTAATGGGAGTAAAGGTTGGACCTGCAGCAGGAGATTATACGGCTCTTAAGAACGAGACGAGACTACGAATCGCTGATCATCGCCAATGGGCTAGTTCAACAGAGGCTCGATCATCTCGAAGAAGAGCTTGTTCAGCTGAACAAGCACTTTTTGAGGAAGAGGTGAATTATATGGGCCTGGAATAACAGATTAGCTGTAAGTATGATTTTAATCTATTAATAACTGTGAAAACAATCATTTTATCTTTAAACGCGTTTTTCTCGAAACAGCATTTTTCGAATTTGCTGGAGTGTTTACTCGGAGGCAAATGATCCGATCGCTATCAAATTTTTTTTGCATCTTCTCTATATAGTTCTCCATACGATGACCCTCCAGTTTTTTGATCTAATCAAAAATCGAATTTTGGCAGGCCAAAAACGACCATAATTTTGGGTGAAATTTAACTTTTTTTTTCAACATGCCGCCGAGGGTCATCGTACAGACAATATGTTTTAGTTTAACGAGAATTTTTTTTTTAGGTTTTATCAACAGAGAAGGCTGCAATCATGGCAGCAGTAGAGGACCTTTTTTTTGGCGCCGGAGATCGCTTGTCATTTCAAAAATATTTAATATTTTCTTTCAAAAATTTTTTTGTGTACTCTTAAAACATGTATAAATATAACCTCAAAATTTTAAAACGATTGATTGACTAGTTTTTTTTTTGACCCCAAAAAATGCCTTTTTTACGCTGTCACACTAGGTGTGCCCATTAATCGTACTATTATTGTACAAATGTGACTCATACGTACAAAAATTAGATAATTAAAATTAGTATTTTATATTTTGCGATTTAACGGTGATAAGTTTATAATTTTTGTATCAAGTTGTGTTGATCTTTCGATCAATAAAATATATTTTAAAACAAAAATTTTATTCCGTATTTATTCTTGCGATTTTGTAAACAAAATAATTTATATCACAATTATCAAAAACAACGGAAAAAAGCAGTAATCTTGTTTTAAAGAGTAAAAAGGCAGTAAATTTCATGTTGCTGCCATTTTGGTTACAACAATAAAAGACAGTACGTCATTTATTTTAGGCCCGTCAGTCGATTACTTTTTGAAAATGCACAAAAATATCTTTTTATAGAGTCATGTAAAATATTATTCGCCAGTAACTTATAATTACAGAAGAATAATGTTATTAATTTAGTTATAAATTATCTGAAATTTAAATTCGATTGTTCTCTAATTTAGCTTTTTGCACTTTACTGCCTTTTCCCTAAGCACGGCAGTATAGTGGGACAGCGTTTGGTGGTGTATGTTGGGACAGTCCCAGTATATACCACTTACTTGTCCCATTATACATCATACTGATATATTGATAGGTAAAATGCTTTTATTATTATAGATGCCGAAAATTAGTAGAAAAGATGAGAAAAAGAGGATAGAAATCAGTTAAAAGACCCATGAAAGTTATAAGGACAATATGAAAATCGCAGTGGAAAGAGTTCTAGCTGGAGAAATGAAGCTGCGCACTGCTGCAGAAGTGCACGGTATAAGCAACTCTGCTCTGCATAGAATGGTTTCAAAGTATAAAAATTATAATGAAGAAGATCGTCAGCACTTTTCTTTTGATTGGAAGCATGGTTTTCGACAAATATTTGACGATGCTGAAGAAAACATGCTGGCCGAATACCTTGTAAAAGCGTGTAAAATGTGCTATGGCTTAACAGTGAAAGGCGCATGCGAATTTGTTTATAAATTTTCAGTGGCTAATGAAAAAGTTGTGCCTCAGAGTTGGGACACTAATAAAAGAGCAGGAATTGAGTGGATTGGACTATTTCGCAAAAGGCAATCTCAACTAACTCTTCGCACACCTGAAGCAACTAGCCTAAGCCGTGCCACTAGTTTTAATAAACATAATGTTAAATATGAATCAAATCTATAACTGCGACGAAACTGCTGTCACCACAGTACACAAGCCTCCAAAAATCATTGCTTCTGTGGGACAAAAGCAAGTGGGAAAGGTAACTAGCTCTGAAAGGGGTGTCCTAGTCACTATGTGTGTGGCTATTTGTGCAAACGGACAGTACATTCCACCATTTTTTGTTTTTCCGCGAAAAAACTTTAAAGCTCACATGAACAACGGTGCACCGCCAGGCTCAAAAGGCACTGCTCATCCAAGCGGCTGGATGACTGCAGAAAACTTCTTAAAATTCGTAGAACATTTAGTGAGTGTTACCAGGTGTAGTGTGGACAATAAAATTCTATTAATATTGGACAATCACGAGAGCCATTGCGATATAAAAGTTTTGAATTTTTGTAAATGTAACGGCGTTGTTCTTCTTACTCTGCCTTCGCACTGCAGCCATAAGCTGCAGCCTTTAGATGTCTCTTGTTTCGGACCTTTCAAAACTCACTACAACAGAGCAATGGTTTACTGGCTACTGAATCACCCAGGAACACCCCTTACGATATACAACATTGCTGAGTTGACCGGGAAGCTTTCCCTCAAGCTTTTGTGCATGCAAACATAATAAAAGGATTCCGGCGAACAGGGATATCACCTTACAACTCTAATGTTTTCTCTGAAGACGAATTCCTGAGCTCATACGTGACCGATAGGCCAAATGCAAAGAATCATGAAGAACAAGCATGTTCTTCTAAGTCCAGCGACAAAAATGAACAACAGCACTTGTGCAAAGTAAATATTTTTGAAGATCGAGAAAAAACTCCTCCCCACCAAATTCAACCAACAAATCAAGCTAGTACATCAACTAACCCTGAAGAGCCAAAAAAACTATTGTTTTCTCCAGAAGAAGTACGACCACACGTAAAAGCTCAAAGCAGGGTAAAATCACAAAAGATTAGAACAAAGAAGCAATCTGCTATATTGACTGAGACACCAAATATAGAAGAACGACGAAAAAAAGAGGAAGAAAAGATAGAATCCGTTAAGGCGAAGCAGAGGATGCAAAAGGCACGTATTGCAAAGAAAAGAGTTCTAGCGGAATCATCCAGCGAAAGTGATGTGCAGGAAGCAACGGTCGATGATGATTCACTCGATGATCTTATAGATTCTGAAGCAGAAGAAACCAATTCTATAAAATTAAAAGTAGCCGACTTTATTTTAGTTCAATATCAACTTAAAAAGAGTATCCGGCATTATGTAGGCCAAATTGACAGTATAGAATTCGACGAATACTCGATAAACTTTTTGAGGAAGACGTCAGATTTGAAATTTATTTTTCCGGAAGTTAAAGATGAAGACGTTATTAATGAGACTGACATTATTTGTAAACTTCCAGAGCCTACGATGGTTGGAGGAACTGAAAGAGCAGTGAAACAACTTAAATTTGAATTTGACTTCACATATTATAATGTGCAATGATCTGTTACGTTGCAAAATATCTTGTTATTAGTTTTTAAGAAATATTTTTCAGTTAAACAATAAAAGGTTTTATGATTTTTCGAATGTCCCTCTATGTACCATGGGGTGGTTCATTTCGCAAGTGGTATATACAGGGACACATTTTTTTTATATAGTAAATATTTTTTTTACAGTTAGTGAGCTAGAAAATTAAAAGGTAATTTGAATATAAACCTTGTAGAAAAAATTCAAAACTTATTGTTAGAAAATATAATTTAAAATTGAAAAAGAAAAAAAACGTCCCAATATATACCACCTTCCCCTATTATACAAAGTTTTACGGACATTTTTGATCATCTAGTAAAAACAGAATCCAAACTTCAGTATGTAAATATTGCTTAATGCAATCTATACGGAATTAATTGAAAATGTGATTTTAGGTATTTGCTAACGTATAAATGTAGTCAGGATCATTTGGAGTTATTTTTTTCGTCAGTAAGAAGTAGAGGAGGATTTAAAAACAACCCCACGGCAAAACAATTTATGGCTGCGTTTAAACGATTACTTATTCATCACGAAATAACCCATATTTCATCAAATTGTGATGATTTAGGAACATTCACTGTATTGAGTGTTCCTAGTTCATCAAAACTGGCAAAACAGACAACTGCAGTGAATATTGGACAATTCAATAGTTCATTTGAACACGATTATTGTAGTGTATGTAGACCAATAATATCGCAATATGTGGACAATATTGTTGAATATATTTCGGGATTTGTTAGAAAAATTTTGAAAACGTTAAATTGCACAACTTGCGTTGCATCTTTAATTTCCAATTCAGAAAAATTTGATTTAATTGATTTTAAAAATAGAGGACTTATTATTCCGTCTGTTGATGTAGTTAAAATATGTAAAACTACAGAAACTACTTGTCGCAAGTTGATTCATAATTTTTGTTATACACCACTTGCTACTAGTATTTCTATAGAACACATTACAAACTCTATATTTTCTTGTTTACCTCGATTTATATTCAGCAATATTGATTCACATATATTAGATTTTGAAACATTTGAAAAAAACACAATTTCATTTTAATGAAAACTATTATTTCTTGTTATTTAACAATTAGATTGCATCATGTCAACCGTATGTACAATCTACAAATTAAAGGACGTAACATACGGCAACAATTTAATAAAATTGTTGTTTTTAATCATCAATAAAATAAATAAATATGTTACTTATAATCAAATCTTAGTATTTTGCCGCGCTTTATAACTTATGCAACCTTTGAAACTCAGTAACAGTTGCGGATCTAGAATGACATCACTTTTTCTTACTCCCTCTACCGATTTTCTGCATCTAGTTATATATTGAAATCAATGGTATATTAACAGTGGGAATTAGACACTTCACACTGTTAAAATGTTGTATTAATTACACCCTTTTTTTATTAAAAGTAGAAGAATGAGATAAACGACGTTGGTTTAAGTCAATATAGCCAAACTATCTACACATTTTAATCAATTTTCGCACTAATGAATTGTTAATATTAATCTGATAATTTTATTATTATATACAAAAAAATGCAATTTTTCGAATAATTAAAAAAAAAAGAATTTCTCGCAGAATTCGATTTTTTCTTAATAAATCGATTTTTTATAAATGTGTTGTATAAATGTGTACGGATTTAATTCGTGATTCTAGAAGTTTTTTTTCAGTTAATATTAATTGAAATTTGATCTGAAAAGAAACAACACATGTTTGTTGATATTGCTGTCTTAACAGTGGGCGTCTAACTAATTCATAAACATAAAAAACTCCTCCTATTCCATCTACTCTGACCACACAGTTGTTCTATCGTATGTCGTGAATAAGAGGAGACTTCCTCCCACTCTTCTTCTAATGTACCTAGATGAATTTGGAACCCTGTTTTAATTTAATTTAATTTTAAAATATTTTGGTATTCTTACATTTATTTTTGTAAAGAGAGTTGTAGTAAACATTATTATACAGTACAGACATTTTTAGAGTTAGCATCACCTACAACTCCTCCACTTGTGGAAGATATTGGATTATGTAGTAACCGAAACGATCTTGATCAATCGACACCAAAAAAAGGTAAGTTTCAAAATTATTTTGCTAACTTTTGTCTTGAAACATAATTATTGTACATATTTACAGTATACAATTTTTCAGGAGATCTTTAAGATATTCCTTCCACTAGTGGTGTATCTAAAGAATCTAGAAAACGTAAGTGAATATTCAATTATTCACACTTAAAGTTGTTGAACGACATTTGATTAAATTCTTTTTATATATACAGTAGAACTTTGATTAGTCATCACTTAATTATTTGTCACCTTCAGTTGACAGTCACTACTTTGAGATTATTATGATACCATCTCTTTGCCGCTGCGAGACTTTCAAAATATAATCTATTTAAGATAAAACGGAGTTATGGGGTTCTAAAGTATTTTAATAAAAAAAATCTGATGCCAACACCGAGATATTAGATATTCTGCCTTATATTCAAATTGGCTTTTAATATAATTAATTTGTAGGAAAACTCTCTGTATTGGAGGAAATTGGAGTCAGAAAAGTTATCAATTTAACACCAAAAGCCAAAACCCTATACAGAAGAAATCATCTTATGAATTAGACGATTTCAAAGTTGAGCAGAAGCTCAGCAAAATTAAGAGAAAGGTTACACGAACATACTGCTGAGGAAGGTCTAGAAAATACATTAACACCTATCCAAACCCACGTAAAATTTTTTATAAGAAGTCAGCTAAATGCCGTAGGTAAAGACCCTAGAGGACGTCGTCTTACAACGGATGACAACATATTAGGCCTTATACTTCACAAACAAAGTGGACGAGCATACAGGACTCTATCTAAATTGTTTTGTTTGCCCTCGAGGAAAACGATACTGGCATTACTAAATAGTATTCCTTTTGGGACAGGAATTAATGAGTCTACTTTTAAAAATCTAAAATTAAATGCCAGTTTTTTAACACCAACTGAAAGGTTGTGCATATTGATGTTCGATGAAATGGCAATTGAGCCTCATATTGATTTAAACCTGAAAGAAGGTCGTTTTGAGGGTTTTGAGGATTTAGGACATGAGAGTAGAAATAAAATTGCAGATCACGCACTCGCATTTCTAATAAAAGGAATAACTACAGAGTGGAAGCAACCTGTGGCTTATACTTTTTCTAGTACAATCGATTTAGTACGACTAATAAAGAAATTGTTCAAGAATGTTCAAAAGCCAATTTGAAAGTTGTTGCTACCGTATAAATAACCATTCAGAGCATACTGGTCATAAGTTTCTTGTCATCGATGGACAAAAAATTGTTCATTTATATGATCCACCACACCTAAGTAAAGGAATCCGAAATAATTTGCTTAAAAGAAACTTAATTTGGGAAACGGGCAAAGGTAAATTAATAGCAATATGAAACGATATATACCAATCCTACAAAATAGATAACATGTCTGCTGAATTAAGGGCAATGCCAAAATTAACTGAAGGGCATTGTAATCCTGACAAAATAAGGAAAATGAAAGTGGCTTGTGCAACTCAAGTTTTTAGCCACTCTGTAGCATCTGTAATAAATTTGCTGGCAAAAATTATTATATTTAAATTATTTAGGGCTCCTTTTTCGACATTAGTGAACTTAATTTCAATATTTTGACCTTTATATGCTCCATTAAGGTCATGTTCGAATATTAAACTTGGTTAACCAAAGTCCGGGTAATGTATATAAAAGTTCAAGAGTAACTGAAAACTTTGGTTAATCATTGGTTAGCCAAGTTTTATATTGGAATGGGACTTAAATTAAAAGTCCCATTAGTAAGAATATTGTAAAAGCCAATTCGACAAATTTAACTCATTCCATTACGATGTAAGTTGTACTTAAACTTTAGCATTTAAGATTATATTCTAGTACAGGGGTCTCCAAACTATGAAGCCTTGGGGCCATAATATTTTTTTCGGCATGTTGCAAGGGCCATAACAATTTTAATTTTTCTGCCCACCTAAGCAAACATAGGCCGTTATTGCATTTCAATTAATATTGACTGTGTATTGTGACACGTAACGACATCTAGTGTCGAATATTGATACTATGTACTGTTCTAGGTACTATCTATTTCAGCTACCCACTAACAGGTGGCATATTTGGTAATTTCTGGTTCGAGAAAGTTCTGGTTATGGCTAGTTTTCCTATCATTTCTAGATGGCAGTAATTGCATAGGTATAAAAAGGCTAGCGGCGCCATTGCAAGTCAGTTTGCGCGGGAAAGGCGAAGGAAGCGAAGTTGCCTATTGTGAAATAAAGTAATAAGAGCATTTTGATTAGACTTGCTTTTATGTGTGATTTATTGGTATGGAAAAGAAGCGAAAAATAGACAGTGAATGCAGAACGTTCCAAGATAAATGGAACTTTCAGTATTTTGTGATCGAGTGCAGTAATAAGGCGCAGTAATAATTTGTAATGAAACCATAGCTGTTCTCAAAGAATATAACATTAAACGTCACTATGAATCGAAACATCTTCAAAATTACTCTAAATATACAGGAATATTGCGGACGGAAAAATTTGAAGCTTTGATGCGCGGACTGAAATCGCAGCAATCTTTGTTTACCAAAGCAAATACTGTGCAAGAGTCTGCAACTCGCGCCAGCTTTCGTGTGGCTCTTGAAATCGCAAAACGTGGAAAACCACTCACCGATGGAGAAATGATAAAAGAATGCTTGATTGCAGTAGCTGAAGAAATATGTCTCGGAAAAGTAAATTTATTGAAAGGTGTCAGTTTGTCAGCAAACACCGTGGCTCGGAGGGTGCAAGACATCGCAGAAAATATATCATCTCAACTGTCTGACAAAAATGGACATCTTGAGTGCTTTTCTTTAACCTTGGATGAGTCAACGGATGTGTCAGATACTGCTCAGGTGTTGATTTTTATTCGTTGAGTCGATAGAAGCTACTAGGTGTACAAATATGAAACCGGTATTGACATCGAGCGGTCGATAGCCGTATATGTATGAGCTTCCGAACCGTACCAATTGTCTTAATTGTTCATTCTGTTATCTGTCAACAATATTCAGTTCACAATTTGTCAAGTTTCATACAACAAATTTTGTTCCGCTTGAAAGCTCTCATTTGCGGGAAGCATTGATTTTCTGTTTCCATTTGAAGAAAAACGCTTCTGAATCGCATCGAATGCTTGTCGAAGCTTACGGCGAGCATGCTCTTGGTCGTACACAGTGCAATGAGTGGTTCAATAAATTTAAAAGTGGTGATTTTGATGTGAGAAACGAAGAACGTGGAAGACCACTGAGAAAGTTCGAAGACACCGAATTGCAAGCTTTATTGGACGAAGATGATGGTCAAACGCAACAACAGCTCGCTGAACAACTAAATGTGACACAACAAACCGTTTCCTTGCGTTTGAAGGCCATGGGAAAGATTTTAAAGGTCGGTAGATGGGTGCCACATGAACTGACCGACAGGCAGCAAGAAAACCGAAAAACCACTTGTGAATTGCTGCTCGCCAGGCAAAAAAGAAAAGGTTTTCTTCATCGAATCATCACTGGCGATGAAAAGTGGATTTATTTCAACAATCCCAAACGAAAAAAATCATATTTGAGCCCCGGCCAACGGCCCAAATCAACGCCAAGACCAGATCGCTTCGGTCGAAAGACAATGCTGTGTATTTTCTGGGATCAGCGTGGTGTTATTTGGTATGATCTACTAAAACCAGGTGAAACAGTAACTGGTGCACGCTACCATCAACAATTGATCGCTTTGAACCGTGCTATACGTCAGAAGAGGCCCGAATTTCAACTTTGCCATGACAAAATTTTATTCCAAGATGACAACGCATCGCCACATCGAGCATCGGTTAATAAAAACTTGGTAAAAACTGGAATTAATTAAAAGTACTACAAAACCATAAAACTATTGCCGATTCATTTCTACACATTGAAAGAACCTATATAGGGATTTCGCCCAACCCCTCTGGTTTCTTTCTCTTTTTTTCATATTACAATGTTGAGATGGTGAGATTGTCAACTTTACCAGGTGTCACACCCTTTGCAAAATAGATACAGCCCATGCCAGAGGTCCCAAACAATGAAAGCAAACATTTTTCAAAAAAAATAACAGTAAAGTTCCAAGAAGGTAGTCAAAAAAGAAATGAGTTTGAGAACCACTGGTTTGCCTTTAAAAGTATCCCACTTGCGACCCAACCATGTGGATTTTGTTCTCTCACTTTAATCATAAGACTCTATTGAACAGAAGAAGAAGCATAACACAAAACGTGTATTTGGAATGAATTTTATGAGAGTAGTAGTTACGTCTCTCTTGCACTTTATGACATTGTAGTATTTTAAATAAACTCCACTATAGAATCTGTACAACTGGGAGCCCCTGCCCCACCCGCCGTACTCACCAGACCTGGCGCCATTCGATTACTATTTGTTTTCATCGTTGGGACACGCACTCAACGATTCACACTTCAATTCTTACGAGGAAGTGCAAAAATTGCTCGATGAATGGATAGCCTCAAAACACGAACAATTTTTTTGGCGAGGAATCCATAAATTGCCTGAAAGATGGGAAATGATGTGTAAATTGTTTGTAACCATTTTCGCAAAATAAACGTGTTTTTTTTAATTATTAATTACCGGTTTCATATTTGTACACCTAGTATATATTTTTAAAAAATTTATTTATATATCTGGATTTGTAGTATAGTAGGCGGATAAGTGGCCCTCAATTCCCGACCGGAAACCGTTTAGTCATCGAAAACGTTTCCGTTGATCCTTCGTTGAAACCATCCGACTCACCTCCAATATATAGATAAAATATTGTTATATTTTCGGGATATATACAATTTCAACTTGTATTAGATTTGTAATTTTTCAACTCGTATATATATTCGGATCAGTCTCCTCAATAGCCTTAAATCTATACCGGACGTTGTTGTTGTTTTTATTTCAGTTAACTACCCCATACGGCTGTCATCATAGATTCCAATACTGTGTCTGTTTGTTGGTAACAAACAATTCGAGTCGGAAACAAATTTTCCCCAATACACAAATTTCAGCAATAGAAATCTAATTTAGAATTGGAACTGCCTAAATAATGTCGAAGAGAATGTAGCGCCGCGCGACAAATACAATTTAAAAAACAATTCCAACACACAATCGTTAAAGTCAACTCAATTTTATTCAATACAACTACTTTCTGAAATTGGAACACATTTTGTTTTTACTATATTGAAATCTTGATGATTCGGACACGACTTCAATACAGGTTTATACCAGAACAACCACGAGCTGGAGCATTCATAATATTGGCTACAAGATGGTCCTGGATAGAAGCCAGCACCTGTACATTGGGGTGGACCTATTGGGCGACGGCTTGTACTTGTCGTTTGCCTTGTTGTCGTTACATTAATTGAACTTGGCAAATTATCAGTTGTAACAGCTTGTTGAGTTATTGTCGTTGAAAAATACGGTTCGGTATTTGTACTAGTATCATCGATGAAAGTCGTCTCAGAAGTTTCAGTAAAATCTGAAACAATTTTTTTTAATTTTTTTTCTAACAAACAATTGAGAAGTTTATTACCGGCTTTTGTTGTAGTTTCCGTCCGTGGATTGAAAGTTGTTGAACACAAGTCAATCTCAGCATTTCGAATACATCTGAAATATTCTCTAAAATCAGCTGAATTTTCAGCAAAACCCCACTTACGGGAATTCAGAGTCTTCTTGACACAGGTAACCGTACGGACATTTTAAAGTTTCCGTTTGTAGAACAACAAATCTCGAAAATGTTGTACAGAATGTGAAACTATCGTTAGTCAAACATTTAACACCGAATTTGTTGCATTTTTGTAAAATCGTCGCATCGACCAACACGAAAATTGCGAGGCAAATTGTTGGCACAAACATTTTAATAACTTTGACGGCGGCATTTATGGCGTTTACCAAATTTATACTCAACTAAAGATATGGCTTAATAACAATTTTGTTTGATGTTGCGAAAAATTAATTTCAACTAATCTCTGGAATCAACCCACAAATCCCTAGATTGCATTCAAATTAATACAAAGATTTATCTTCAAACTAATGCCGACGTTTTATCCCAGAATTTTCGTCGTATTTTCGTTTATTTACATAAATCTTATCGTACAACAAACATATAAAGATTATATTGGGAATCCTTGGAAATTTGTCGGTTTTTATTTTCCATTACAATATCAATGATTACGTTTCGTTAGATTTACTATTGGTTGAAGTTATTGAAATTTTCCACACTTTCAAACATTTTTGTACAGTCCCGTGGGACTTGACGAATCACACAAATGAAAGCGAAACACAAAAAAAAAACCGTCCACCGTAGTTGATTGAAGCATGTTATTCAGTTTTCAACTTTGATTTGACCAAAATCGAGGAAAATCGACGATGGGAGAGATTGCCAAATTGAAATAGGCGAGCCATAGAATTCTCCCGAGTACCACATATTGTAATCGCTACAAAAAAAAATCAAATATTTATTGCGATTCTCCACACATCACGATTTTGTAGTTGCATTTATTAAAAGGTGCCCAACAACAAATCCAGTATACGAGCAATAGTGTGGAACATTGTAAATTAGCAGGATGATTTCGGTAAACAGCTCACGTTTGTAGTAAGGGTTCGTATAATCTATTCGACCCAATATATGCTCGATCTATAACAACTAGACTTTATCTGTAGTATAGTTTTTATTAAATAATCTCACGCCTTTCTGTAATTCCGTGCCTGAAATTGATTTCATTGGATTCATCTTGATGTAATTGAAATTCCAACGATTGCCTGCTATTGAAACAGTATTGAGGCTCACTCAGTTTAGTTTTGGTGTGTCAAATGGTCCAACAACAGTTTGTAGCAAAAGTTACACAACTGCACCGTTGAGACCAATAAAATCGTCCCATTGGTATATATGTACATGTCTGGTATATATAAACTATAACGATAACTTTTGTTGGAGACGTAATGAGACGAAATAAGATGATACTTTTGTTTCCAGCTGTCAAAACATAAAACAGTTGTCAATAGAGTGGTAGAAGACGGGCACTGTGGCGCTGCAGGGGTGCCATAACGCGTGCCAGAAACTCTTGTCTAGATTTATAACTATAACTTTGGACCGAGGCTAGTCGCTTCTCTACATATATATACATTTCCCATTCGCTATCGTATTTATTTTATGAACTATAAACATAAAAGAATGCTGGTGTATTGTTGTCTTTTTGTCGTGAACGTTGTAATATTTTGGACAATGTCTAGAATTCAGCCGTTTATTTATTATATTCCGTATAACGTATGTAAATCGCACAGTAATTATCTGGAACGATGATATTATCTGAAGAAAATGTCATGAATAATTTTGAGCAAGAACGCGTATGCAAATCAAAACATCTAAAAAAAAAAACGATACAAAAAAATATTAAAATATCAAACAATTTGATGTTTTAATTATTCCGCCCAAATTATTAGCGTATAGTGTTAGGAGTTTTGGATTTTTCTTTAATTTTGTTATTAGAATTCTCTTGAAAAATTGGGATAGCATTTTTTAGTAAACGAAGATGTGTTGAATTCGTTTTTCTGAAGTTATCTCTAAAAAATGCCGGCTTCCTCTACCAAAATCCAAAAAAGTGAGAAGGCTTACCTCCAGAGTTTATATATGGGTCATTCCACCAAATAAAATCATTTTTACGGGGCGAACTCCGCCGATTTTGTGGAGGTGTTCTATACTTTGAAAAAAAGATTCCCTGAAAATTTGAGCTCTTAATATGCGACTATTTCGAAGTTATGAATTTTTGAAAATTTGAAGAAAAACAATATTCAACTTTTTCATCATTTTTTTTGAGATAATTTTTTTTTCCAAAATTGCTAAAATGTAGTTTTTTTTCAATTATTGCGCAAAGTCTTGATTTTCTCCCAAACGATACTGGGTCGATTCTCATGTTTAAACGTGTCGGTGGGTGAAAATTTCTAATTGACAGAACGGAGGAAATATCCATTAGCAGGTATCTTTTTTTAATAGGGTCGAATGGCTGAAAAACGTGTAAAATTGCTTATAATTTTCGTCTCAAGTGGTAGATAAGAAAATACATTATTTTAAGCTATTTCTAGAGATATCTAGATGGCTTAACTATTCAGGATTATCATTAAAAAACCAATTAATAATGAATCAGAAAGTATCTTACATATCCAAACTGAATTTTTAATTAATTTTTAAAATTATATATTTAAAGCAATTTGAATTTGTGTTGGATTAGAACAAAGCAGAAAAACGTTTGTGTTAAGTGATTTGTCTTTTTAGAAAGTCACCTCTATTATAGTTTGCATGAACCTCTTTCTTTTGACTAAAACTTCAGCTTTATAGGTTTACATTCCAAACCGGTGGTTCTGTTGAAATTCACCCTTTAGCAAGTGAATTTTTCCCATGACTTGTAAGACGCTGAAAGATAAATTCGGGGTGAGTTCTATAATCGCCAACAGACAGAATTTTATGGTGCTCTAGGCAAATGTTCTTCTGGTACTTCTCCCAACAAAATAACATTATTCTACAGTTTTTCCTTAATTAATTGTAGATGGAATACTCTGTACAATATTGAAGGCAAGACGTACTTAAAAATGCCCCTCCAGATTAGATATTTCTTTTGTAAAAGATAGATCCTCCGGCTTTGGAGTTATCCATATTTTGGATTTTTCTTTAATTTTGTTATTAGAATTTTTTTGAAGTATTGGGATAGCATTTTTTAGTAAAAGAAGATGTGTTGAATTCGTTTTTCTGAAATTATCTCTAACAAATGCCGGCTTACTCCACCAAAATCCAAAAAAGTGAGAAGGCTTTTTTGGAAAAAAGATTCCCTGAAAATTTGAGCTCTTAATATGCGGCCTTTTCCAAGTTATGAATTTTTGAAAATTTGAAGAAAAATATTGAACAATTTCATCAATTTTTTTTGAGATAATTCATTTTTTTCCAAAATTGGTAAATAGTGGCTTTTTGTACGAAAAACTCTCATCTTTTTAATGGGAATATTCATTTTTTCATACACTCAACGGAAGGCTTTTTAAAATTCAATCAAAGTAAGAAAAGCGATTTTTCTTACAGAGCGGCGCGTGGTTCATCAAATTTGACATTTTTTCCTGAAAGCTGAGAGTTTTTCACACAAAATATGTAATTTTCGCCTTGTGCATATTTTTTGTTTTCTTACAATTAAATAAAATGTAAAATCTTGACAATTAATTATTTGATTAATTTCAAAAAATTTGAAAAAAATCGGCGGGGATCGCCCCCCGTAAAAATGATTTTATTTGGTGGAATGACCCATATATTTCCAGTGCCTTGATGTTTTACCCTATTGTTTTGCAATATTGCTTAGTATGTTTGACTAATTTTTTCACTTTCTTTATTTCAGAATCGTACAACTAGCAAAACTTAAAGATGTACGGATTAGCATTGGATTTTCTATTTGGGTGAGTCTATCAAATTTATTTAAAACTTCTCCAATGACTCAGATACTTGTTAAAATTTATTCTTTATACTCGTCTTTATAAGAAAAACTTTATCAACTACCAACAAATTCGATTATGCCACATTGACGCCTAATTAGAGGAAAGGAAAGCAGCGAGACGGTGTATCTTTGATCTTAAATATTGCAAATATTTCGCTATATAACGAAAAACAAGCCTATTTAATAATAATTCTTGCTTAAGGAGTAACCCGGCTGTATTCTGTTGTACGTACAGTTTATTTCTTTACATATTAAAGAGGCGAGTGAAAATTTATCGTAAAAACTGTTTAATTATTCCGATAAATTTCGACACAATTTTAATCAATTTTTTCGTATTTTTCCATAATCAACAGAACTTACAGGAAGTGTCTGTATGTGTTTCTTTTTTTTAAATATTTTTATCTATTTTGTGAGCTATCAAGAAAATCGCTATCAATCTTGTTAAAAGGATTTTATAACTGATATAGACGCTATTAATAAATAAGTCAGAAGGATGAAAAATTTGAACCGAGTCAGATATTGCATTTTTACGTGTTTTCAGAAAAACTTAATAAGTTTTCCAATAAATTTTCTTTCTTAAAATGATTCAATCATGAACAACAGCACGTTGTAGCGAACTCAGGGTTCATCCTTAACGATCGATTAAAATTTGCGATGGTTAATGTTGGATATTTTACTGAAATCAGACGTGTCTGGTAGACGGCGGACGAATTTCAATGTAATGAACTGAAATATGTTCCATTCATGACATATAGCTCGAGGACAATATATCACAAACATGTTGTCGTTGTTTTATATATATATACGTACGATGGAATCATTCAATGAGACTATCATTAGTCTTCATGAAGTCAGCGAGTGAATCTAGGAGACAGGCTATATTATTGATGTCTAGGGGCTTTTATATTCACCCCACAATAACATACCACTTATTCTACACATAAATGGATAATGCATTATCATTGCTTCGCATTATTACCATTATTATTATTATTATTATCATATTGCGTGCGATAATATATTTTTGTTTAAACTTTATAATTTATTTGTGTCATAACGGTTGGCCGTATGTATTGTTGTATTTATAAGGGTGTGGCATTATTTTCTTCTATACCAGGTAACTCACATACAAAAGACTATATCTTATGTACCACCTACTCGAACACGTAAGCGAAAATTGTGAATAATTACTTCATGATACATTGGTTATGTTCGTATTAGATTATAGTAAGTAAAAAAAAAACAGTTATCACATATTTTCAGAAATATCCGTTTTCAATGATGCACAAAGCTTGTATGCAAGATTGCATTGCATTTTTCATCTTTGTGATTCGCCACACACACACTACATCCCATATCTACGTTTTATGTTATTATAGAGACCATAGGATCGGTTGAATTGAAAATACAAGTGCTCCAATGAATGTAGACATCCAACAACATGCAGTTTTCAAAAGGATTCTTATGTACTAGGTGTACAAATATGAAACCGGTAATGACATTTAGCGGTCGATAGCCGTATATGTATGAGCTTCCGAACCGTACCAATTGTCTTAATTGTTCATTCTGTTATCTGTCAACAATATTCAGTTCACAATTTGTCAAGTTTCATACAACAACAAATTTTGTTCCGCTCGAAAAATGTCGAATTTCGTGCCTGAAAGCTCTCATTTGCGGGAAGCATTGATTTTCTGTTTCCATTTGAAGAAAAACGCTTCTGAATCGCATCGAATGCTTGTCGAAGCTTACGGCGAGCATGCTCTTGGTCGTACACAGTGCAATGAGTGGTTCAATAAATTTAAAAGTGGTGATTTTGATGTGAGAAACGAAGAACGTGGAAGACCACTGAGAAAGTTCGAAGACACCGAATTGCAAGCTTTATTGGACGAAGATCATGGTCAAACGCAACAACAGCTCGCTGAACAACTAAATGTGACACAACAAACCGTTTCCTTGCGTTTGAAGGCCATGGGATAAATTTTAAAGGTCGGTAGATGGGTGCCACATGAACTGACCGACAGGCAGCAAGAAAACCGGAAAACCACTTGTGAATTGGTGCTCGCCAGGCAAGAAAGAAAAGGTTTTCTTCATCGAATCATCACTGGCGATGAAAAGTGGATTTATTTCAACCATCCCAAACGAAAAAAATCATATTTGAGCCCCGGCCAACGGCCCAAATCAACGCCAAGACCAGATCGCTTCGGTCGAAAGACAATGCAGTGTATTTTCTGGGATCAGCGTGATGTTATTTGTTATGATCTACTAAAACCAGGTGAAACGGTAACTGGTGCACGCTACCATCAACAATTGATCGCTTTGAACCGAGCTATACGTCAGAAGAGGCCCGAATTTCAACTTCGCCATGACAAAATTTTATTCCAAGATGACAACGCATCGCCACATCGAGCATCGGTCAATAAAAACTTGGTATAGTGGAATTTATTTAAAAATACTACAAAACCATAAAACTATTGCCGATTCATTTCTACACATTGAAAGAACCTATATAGGGATTTCGCCCAACCCCTCTGGTTTCTTTCTCTTTTTTTCATATTACAATGTTGAGATGGTGAGATTGTCAACTTTACCAGGTGTCACACCCTTTGCAAAATAGATACAGCCCATGCCAGAGGTCCCAAACAATGAAAGCAAACATTTTTCAAAAAAAATAACAGTAAAGTTCCAAGAAGGTAGTCAAAAAAGAAATGAGTTTGAGAACCACTGGTTTGCCTTTAAAAGTATCCCACTTGCGACCCAACCATGTGGATTTTGTTCTCTCACTTTAATCATAAGACTCTATTGAACAGAAGAAGAAGCATAACACAAAACGTGTATTTGGAATGAATTTGATGAGGGAGTAGTTACGTCTCTCTTGCACTTAATGACATTGTAGTATTTTTAAATAAATTCCACTATAGAATCGTACAACTGGGAGCCCCTGCCCCACTCGCCATACTCACCAGACCTGGCGCCATCCGACTACTATTTGTTTTCATCGTTGGGACACGCACTCAACGATTCGCACTTTACGAGGAAGTGCAAAAATGGCTCGATGAATGGATAGCGAGGAATCCATAAATTGCCTGAAAGATGGGAAAGATGTGTAGCTAGCGAGGGAAATTACTTTGAAGATTAAATTTGTAACCATTTTCGCAAAATAAACGTGTTTTTTTTTAATTATTAATTACCGGTTTCATATTTGTACACCTAGTATATATTTTTAAAAAATTTATTTATATATCTGGATTTGTAGTATAGTAGGCGGATAAGTGGCCCTCAATTCCCGACCGGAAACCGTTTAGTCATCGAAAACATTTCCGTTGATCCTTCCTTGAAACCATCCGACTCGCCTCCAATATATAGATAAAATATTGTTATATTTTCGGGATATATACAATTTCAACTTGTATTAGATTTGTAATTTTTCAACTCGTATATATTCCGATCAGTCTCCTCAATAGCCTTAAATCTATACCGGACGTTGTTGTTGTTTTTATTTCAGTTAACTACCCCATACGGCTGTCATCATAGATTCCAATACTGTGTCTGTTTGTTGGTAACAAACAATTCGAGTCGGAAACAAATTTTCCCCAATACACAAATTTCAGCAATAGAAATCTAATCTAGAATTGGAACTGCCTAAATAATGTCGAAGTGAATGTAGCGCCGCGCGACAAATACAATTTAAAAAACAATTCCAACACACAATCGTTAAAGTCAACTCAATTTTATTCAATACAACTACTTTCTGAAATTGGAACGCATTTTGTTTTTACTATATTGAAATGTTGATGATTCGGGCACGACTTCAATACAGGTTTATACCAGAACAACCACGAGCTGGAGCATTCATAATATTGGCTACAAGATGGTCCTGGATAGAAGCCAGCACCTGTACATTGGGGTGGACCTATTGGGCGACGGCTTGTACTTGTCGTTTGCCTTGTTGTCGTTACATTAATTGAACTTGGCAAATTATCAGTTGTAACAGCTTGTTGAGTTATTGTCGTTGAAAAATACGGTTCGGTATTTGTACTAGTATCATCGATGAAAGTCGTCTCAGAAGTTTCAGTAAAATCTGAAACAATTTTTTTTAATTTTTTTTCTAACAAACAATTGAGAAGTTTATTACCGGCTTTTGTTGTAGTTTCCGTCCGTGGATTGAAAGTTGTTGAACACAAGTCAATCTCAGCATTTCGAATACATCTGAAATATTCTCTAAAATCAGCTGAATTTTCAGCAAAACCCTACTTACGGGAATTCAGAGTCTTCTTGACACAGATAACCGTACGGACATTTTAAAGTTTCCGTTTGTAGAACAACAAATCTCGAAAATGTTGTACAGAATGTGAAACTATCGTTATTCAAACATTTAACGCCGAATTTGTTGCATTTTTGTAAAATCGTCGCATCGACCAATACGAAAATTGCGAGGCAAATTGTTGGCACAAACATTTTAATAACTTTGATGGCGGCATTTATGGCGTTTACCAAATTTATACTCAACTAAAGATATGGCTTAAAGATAATTTTGTTTGATGTTGCGAAAAATTAATTTCAACTAATCTCTGGAATCAACCCACAAATCCCTAGATTGCATTCAAATTAATACAAAGATTTATCTTCAAACTAATGCCGGCGTTTTATCCCAGAATTTTCGTCGTATTTTCGTTTATTTACATAAATCTTATCGTACAACAAACATATAAAGATTATATTCGGAATCCTTGGAAATTTGTCGGTTTTTATTTTCCATTACAATATCAATGACTACGTTTCGTTAGATTTACTATTGGTTGAAGTTATTGAAATTTTCCACACTTTCAAACATTTTTGTACAGTCCCGTGGGACTTGACGAATCACACAAATGAAGGCGAAACGCAAAAAAAAAACCGTCCACCACAGTTGATTGAAGCATGTTATTCAGTTTTCAACTTTGATTTGACCAAAATCGAGGAAAATCGACGATGGGGGAGATTGCCAAATTGAAATAGGCGAGCCATAGAATTCTCCCGAGTACCACATATTGTAATCGCTACAAAAAAAAAGATCAAATATTTATTGAGATTCTCCACACATAACGATTTTGTAGTTGCATTTATTAAAAGGTGCCCAACAACAAATCCAGTATACGAGCAGTACTGTGGAACATTGTAAATTAGCAGGATGATTTCGGTAAATAGATCACGTCTGTAGTAAGGGTTCGTATAATCTATTCGACCCAATATATGCTCGATCTATATAACAACTATACTTTATCTGTAGTATAGTTTTTATTAAATAATCTCACCCCTTTCTGTAATTCCGTGCCTGAAATTGATTTCATTGGATTCATCTTGATGTAATTGAAATTCCAACGATTGCCTGCTATTGAAACAGTTGAGGCTCACTTATGCATACACCAACCAGTGTCTAGTTTTGGTGTGTCAAATGGTCCAACAACAGTTTGTAGCAAAAGTTACACAACTGCACCGTTGAGACCAATAAAATCGTCCCATTGGTATATGTATATGTCTGGTATATAAACTATAACGATAACTTTTGTTGGAGACGTAATGAAACGAAATAAGATGATACTTTTGTTTCCAGCTGTCAAAACATAAAACAGTTGTCAATAGAGTGGTAGAAGACGGGCACTGTGGCGCTGCAGGGGTGCCATAACGCGTGCCAGAAACTCTTGTCTAGATTTATAACTATAACTTTGGACCGAGGCTAGTCGCTTCTCTACATATTTCCCATTCGCTATCGTATTTATTTTATGAACTATAAACATAAAAGAATGCTGGTGCATTGTTGTCTTTTTGTCGTGAACGTTGTAATATTTTTGGACAATGTCTAGAATTCAACCGTTTATTTATTATATTCCGTATAACGTATGTAAATCGCACAGTAATTATCTGGAACGATGATATTATCTGAAGAAAATGTCATGAATAATTTTGAGCAAGAACGCGTATGCAAATCAAAACATCTAAAAAAAAACGATACAAAAAAATATTAAAATATCAAACAATTTGATGATTTAATTATTCCGCCTAAATTATTAGCCTATGGTGTTAGGAGTTTTGCATTGTTCTTTAATTTTGTTATTAGAATTCTCTTGAAAAATTGGGATAGCATTTTTTAGTAAACGAAGATGTGTTGAATTCGTTTTTCTGAAGTTATCTCTAAAAAATGCCGGCTTCCTCTACCAAAATCCAAAAAAGTGAGAAGGCTTACCTCCAGAGTTTATATATGGGTCATTCCACCAAATAAAATCATTTTTACGGGGCGAACCCCGCCGATTTTTTTCAAATTTTGTGGAGGTGTTCTATACTTTGAAAAAAAGATTCCCTGAAAATTTGAGCTCTTAATATGCGGCCTTTTCTAAGTTATGAATTTTTGAAAATTTGAAGAAAAACAATATTCAACTTTTTCATCAATTTTTTTGAGATAATTTTTTTTCCCAAAATTGCTAAAATGTAGATTTTTTTTTTTAATTATTGCGCAAAGTCTTGATTTTCTCCCAAACGATACTGGGTCGATTCTCATGTTTAAACGTGTCGGTGGATGAAAATTTCTAATTGACAGAACGGAGGAAATATCCATTACCAGGTATCTTTTTTTAATAGGGTCGAACGGTTGAAAAACGTGTAAAATTGCTTATAATTTTCGTCTCAAGTGGTAGATAAGAAAATACATTATTTTAAGCTATTTCTAGAGATATCTAGATGGCTTAACTATTCAGGATTATCATTAAAAAACCAATTAATAATGAATCAGAAAGTATCTTACATCTCCAAACTGAATTTTTAATTAATTTTTAAAATTATATATTTAAAGCAATTTGAATTTGTGTTGGATTAGAACAAAGCAGAAAAACGTTTGTGTTAAGTGATTTGTCTTTTTAGAAAGTCACCTCTATTATAGTTTGCATGAACCTCTTTCTTTTGACTAAAACTTCAGCTTTATAGGTTTACATTCCAAACCGGTGGTTTTGTTGAAATTCACCCTTTAGCAAGTGAATTTTTCCCATGACTTGTAAGACGCTGAAAGATAAATTCGGGGTGAGTTCTATAATCGCCAACAGACAGAATTTTATGGTGCTCTAGGCAAATGTTCTTCTGGTACTTCTCCCAACAAAATAACATTATTCTACAGTTTTTCCTTAATTAATTGCAGATGGAATACTCTACACAATATTGAAGGCAAGGCGTACTTAAAAATGCCTCTCCAGATTAGATATTTCTTTTGTAAAAGAAAGATCCTCCGGCTTTGGAGTTATCCATATTTTGGATTTTTCTTTAATTTTGTTATTAGAATTTTCTTGAAGAATTGGGATAGCATTTTTTAGTAAAAGAAGATGTGTTGAATTCGTTTTTCTGAAATTATCTCTGAAAAATGCCGGTTTACTCTACCAAAATCCAAAAAAGTGAGAAGGCTTACCTCCAGAGTTTATATATGGGTCATTCCACCAAATATAAAGATTCCCTGAAAATTTGAGCTCTTAATATGCGGCCTTTTCCAAATTATGAATTTTTGAAAGTTTGAAGAAAAAAAATATTCATCAATTTTTTTGAGATAATTTTTTTTTCCAAAATTGGTAAAATGTAGCTTTTTGTACGAAAAATTCTCATCTTTTTAATGGGAATATTCATTTTTTCATTCACGCAACGGAAGGCCCTTTAAAATTCAATCAAAGTGAAAACAGCAATTTTTCTCACAGTGCGGCGCGTGGCACATGAAATTTGACATTTTTTCCTGAAAGCTGAGAGTTTTTCCCACAAAATATGTAATTTTCGCCATGTGCATATTTTTTGTTTTCTTACAATTAAATAAAATGTAAAATCTTGACAATTAATTAATTGATTAATTTCAAAAAATTTGAAAAAAATCGGCGGTGGTCGCCCCGTAAAAATGATTTTATTTGGTGGAATGACCCATATATTTCCAGTGCCTTGATGTTTTACCCTATTGTTTTGTAATATTGCATTATTGTCATGAATAATTTTGAGCAAGAACATTTAAAAAAAAACGATACAAAAAAATATTAAAATATCAAATAATTTTATTATTAAATTATTCCGCCCAAATTATTAGCGTACAGTGTTAGGAATTAACGTAATTAATGAACGAAATTTCAACACGAACAATAAACAAGTCATTCTAATTGTGAGTGTTTGGAGCCCGAATTCCCGGACTTTTCCCGGATCGGAGCAATTTGGAATTTTGATTAGTCTACGACATAAGCATCCTTTTAATATACATAGCATATCTGTACCGCAAAAACGGCACATCAAAGCCTTACAATTCGTAATTAAAATTACGTGATCCATGATATATTTTTTTATATATATTAATCGCGCTTTTTTGTGCCTTCCACTATACCGATTCTAACCCGTTTTAGTGACGTTAATTAGATTTTAAAATTTGATAAAGCATTACATTTACGTTTAAATCGTGGAATGAGTGGAAAGTCAACGTGTAAAATTTTCTATCAAAAAAATACAAGTGGTAGATTAGAAGAAAGAAAAAAAAACGCGTTATATTATTATGGTGGATTTCATAAAAGGCAAACTCAATCTAATTTGGCGTCAAACAGGCCCCAAACCTTTCACACAGTAAATTGTCAAGATCAAGCACAATGTTCAGTGCCAAGTTGATAGATGGATATGTTTGTGCTCCAATTAAATCCCACACGCACACTGATATGCCGGGTGTAATAAACCTTTTATTCAATTATGAATATTAATATTCCATAAATCACGCCATAAATATATTTTCCTACTACTTAGGTATTACCCGCAAAATTATATGTTATCAAAAATAACACTCTCTCGATTTTTCATAAAACTAATCCTATCTAAAGTAGATAAAGAGTATGGTTCTATCGTCTATAATATGTGGAAGAGTCAGTGTCTAATTCTATTAATAACGATATTACGGCCTGTCGTAATAATACTACCATAAATCATGCAGTTTTACACATAGTCGCACATAAAGCTCTAACCCTCCTTGAGCTTTCAAGACGTCCGTGACGCTGCCACCTGAACAATGGTAGGTCGGGAATATGCGCACGCATTATTGCTTGTCAGCGGTTGGCTGATGGGACATGCACAACGTGAATAATACGTCCATTTACACTAGAAATATTAATCACCAACCACAGCAAATGAAGGTGGTAAAACTGTAAACAGCCACAGTGTAGGCCAAGTTGATCACAACCGAACAGATGCAGTATATACTGAATCGTTACGAGAGTAACTTCTTGTCTAGAAAAACGTTCTCTTTTGAGTTCCAGTGGTGGATTTAGACCAGTGAGGCTTTGTAAGACTTATTTTTAGTCGATCCTAGTAGTTTGTTTGATGTCTGGAGCAATTAGGTCGAATTCTTCCTATTTCCAAATTAGTTACAAATCTGTAAGGCACGGCATATTCTAACATTGCGTAGGGCCCTATTGGACTTTAATCCGCCACTGGTTGGATCATGAATTATTTAACCACAAGCAAACTTATTACAACTATGAAAAGTGGCCAAAATGTTGCCAAAATCTGAGATCGTTTATGCTCTTATTAGAATGCTTGTGAAACAGTTTTGCACTGTACGGGGTTTTCTTTTCAGAGCTGAGTTTAATCAAAGTCAACTCTGGTTAATTCAGAAACTTTAACTGTTTTTGAAATCAATTGCACAACAGGAAAAAATATACAAATTTGGCATTTCTGTCATGATTGTCAGAACTTTGTTTACTCTTTATAAGGCGCGATTAAGCAACTCTGCAGAATCCAGAAGCATGAGCCAAAAATTCCATTACTAATGATGATTCTTTGGTGCGTTACAAGTATACCAAAGGTAAAGAAAATAACGAGGAACAAAGCCAAATCCGTATCGAGTAGGTTTTTTGCTAATCAGAAAATTGACCACAAACTTTTTACAAAACTGCCCCATCACAGTTAAACAGTCTCTGTCCACCTACAGTATCGAACAGATTAATTGAAACAATAACATTTATTTTTGCATTTTTGCACTTTGGCAACATTGTACTTATTTGGAATTTCAATACTGTGGTTATTTTTATTTTTGACACAGTCTAGCAAGCATTGCTCAGTGTGCAGCACGTGTTTTGATATCGGTTGAGTGATTTTTTCTTATTTTTGGTTATTTCAAATAAAAGTTGTTCAACCTACAATGATGGATGTATCGATGAATAAACGAGTAATGATAGTGACAATGGCTAAGCATACCACAAAAACTCAAAGAGACATTGCAGCAGAGGTTGGAGTAAGTTTGGCTACAGTCAATAGGATCATCAATCGCCATAAGGAGTCAGAGGATATCTCAGTTAAGAGGAAGGGGAAATGTGGTGTAAAAAGAAAGACAAGTAAACGAGATGACCAGCAATTACTGAATTGTAGCCGAAATGATTGCCGTAAAACTGCAGTAGACCTTGCTCGAGAATTGGCTGAAACTGGTGTCCACGTAACTCCCATGACTATTCGTCGAAGACTTCTTGAAGCGGGAAGACCAGCAAGGAAACCTGTCAAGAAACAACTTTAAACAATGGCAATGAAAGCCAAAAGACTTGCAAGGGCCAAAAAATATGAAAATTGAATGGCAGAAGATTGGAAAAGAGTCTTGTTTTCTGATGAGTCTCACTTCATCGTGCAAGGCCAGCAATTTCGATTCATTCGAAGGGGAAAGGAAAAACTGAACTCGTCACACGTCATCCAAACCACAAAACATCCTCTTAAAAAAATGTTTTGGGGGTGTTTCTCATTTTATGGACTAGGGCCTCTTGTTCCAGTGACAGATATGATGAATAGCGAAAAGTACCAGTCCATATTGGTAGAAAGAATGATACCAGAATTGAAAAAGCGGTGGCCAAATGGCGAGGGAGTTTTCCAGCAGGATTTGGGTCCCTGCCATACTTCGAAAAAAATGGTCAAATTTTTTTCGGAAAACCATATCACTATATTAGATTGGCCTGGGAATTCACCAGACATCAATCCGATAGAGAATCTGTGGGCAATTTGCAAGAATCGAGTGTCTACATCGGATTGTACCACAGTGGAAAAATTAATAACCGCAATTATCAATATATGGTTTAGAGATGAAAGAATGCTGACAACCTGCAAAAACCTTGTGGATTCAATGCCAAAGAGGATCAAATTCTTAATTGAGGCCAAGGGAGGCCACATAAAACATTAATCGTAATAATTTGTTTCTATTATTGAAATGAATGATAAATAAAAGATTTTATACAAATTTTCATCTTGTTTCAATTAATCTGTTCGATATTTCTATGAATGGTTAATATTTTAGGAAAAAAACTGGAACAAATCGTATAATTTCGTCACTTTATGGCCGTTTCCTTGTTATTGTTACTGTACATTGACCAATTAAGCCAACTCTGTTGCTAATTAGACTTTTACAATCGTTGGAATTTATTTTATCGTTTTAAAGGTGTTGAAGTGTGTGCTTTACATTAGCACAATCGTCTTCTGTTCTACCTTTTACACAACTACTACTACTAAAACAACTACTGTTGAAATATATATGTTTGTTACTTGGTTTATGGCCCACTGGTAGTCGTAACGATTCTATAATTGGCTAGATTTGACATCGTCACACAGTTTTACTTGCAAATCGTGCCTTAATTATTATCAACTCTTTTAAAAGGGTAGTATAGTAAAAGTTTATAAACAAAGAATGGTCATGTAGACGAGATATATTTGACCAATTATCGATGACACAACGTAAAGTTCGTGATAAATCCAAACAGTTAAAACAAAATTTCTATATAAACGTATAAGAATTGTTGAAGTATTTTCACAATATTCGCTGGTACTTTCACATTATTCTAACAGTAAATTATACGATAATCTTGAATATATGCGCTATAAGTGATTTATTAACATCTCTCACAAGTTTATATTGTTGATCCTGCAAATTTAAAGCTCCTATAGAATAATGATCGATAAATCAAATTTGTCGAATAGATGATGAATTTTTTTGTTGTCTGTTTACATTGTGTTACAACTTGTTGTGTTAGACTTAGTGATTACTATATTTAATCCTGTCCAGTGGCACGTGAATTACAACAGGAATCTGTTTTGCCAATGAACGCCAGTAGCTTACTGACTTTATGGCGACATAAAAGGAACCGTAATATTTTATAGGGAATCTTGGTATGGCCACATTGTAGTTGTGGGTAAATCGTAAACGCAATTGGGGAGTGGACGGAATTGTTTGCCTTCAAATTAACCCACAAACTAGACACAAAAAAAAAACGGGGAATGATTCATTTTATTTTGATATTTTTGCTCGATTCCACAGTAGTGAAAGTAGCAAGCAAGTTGGCGCATCCACCATTTTTGCGCATAATGTAATTACACAGAGAATTCTCAACATTATGATTTATTTTACATAAATCTTGCGGGTTTATGAGAAAAACGAATAAACTCAACATTTAGATTGTATACTATGAACATAATAATTATGAAAATTAATTTCGAATTGGTTACATCTTCCTTTTCCTTTAAAGCAGGCATTTCCTCACACGTGCAATCTCATGCAAGCATAATAATGATAAATTTCAAACGTTTGCAACGCTTGGTTTAATAGGTAATCAACCTTAACGGTTCTACTAATAAAACAACAGTATACGTGCATAATTAATTATTTTTTTCCAATTAAAATATAATTAAATCCAAAATTTTTGTTGTGGTTGAAATTTTATCGCGATTTCGATGATTCGTTGTTTGTTTAATAAGGTGTTGTTTAATTTAAGTATTGTTAATTAGAAAATAACAATCCAAGTTCAGGCTGGTTTAGCATCCAACGACTTGCAAATGAACAGTAGATGTTCAGATAATCTCGGCACGTAACACAATTACACGTATATATATATATACAATCGTATTACAATAAAACGAAATAAAATTATGCAACAACAACCAGATCCTCTATTTTGCAAAAGAACGCATTTAATTGAAGATCGAGTTGTGTGTGCGCGTTTCAAGATTGATAAAATTATAGCTGTTTGTTTCGAATACATTGAGACCTAATCGGGCCAAATGGAGTGGCTCAAGTAAACAAATCAAGCCGGTGAATGGGTACTTTTCAAAAGCGATTCACACACACACACACAAAGAGAATGCAAATTGTCGCAGAATTTGTCGAGATTATCAACGGCACCATTTTTTATCCGACATTTGTTCGGTAGAAGTCTGATGTTATATCAGACAAGCAGATGCATATTCAATCGGCGGCTATCTCGTACTCAATTAGCAAGTCTCTCAACTTATCGGTATTTATGTGGTGGAATACAAAAATTGATTAAATATTGACGTGGCCACCAAAGTTGTCTGAGTTGGGTAAATTATTTCCTGGTTACGATCATCGTCTAATAGGCGACCGCAAATTACCAATCTCTCTACGAAAGTTATAGCGGTGGAAACGGAAATTATGCACGTTTAAAAGATGAAGGCTTCGCTTTAGAAAAATTGTATTGTGAATAGTTTCGATTATACAGAGAAACTATCAACATTACAATAAATAATCACTACACGATTCCCTATTTACATAAGTACATGAATAATTTATAGTAAAATTGTTTATTTTTTCTGGCCTCGTTTGAATAACAATGAAAGAATTTTTGTGCATGTGTGTTTCCCCTGTAGTATTGTTTTAAACCATTCTCGAGTAGAATATGCTGTGATTATTATACTTTTTTCCACAGTGTCCATTGTTTAAGTAGCACTTTATTTCGAGTTTGTTATAAAGCAGTGCATTTTATTGTTTAAGTCGGCTTATATAATTTTTTTTTAAACAAAAATAGAATTCGTAATGAAAATCCAACAATAACAAACCGGTGGTACCGTTGGTATTAAACCGTTTTTTTTTCAACTTTATTCAGAATTAGATTGGATAAATGAATAGCTTGATCGCTAGCTGGAGTGTTTGTTGTAAACTCATTGTGCAATGACAATCCGTATACTATGTGGTTGAAATGCGGTTTACAAAGCATCGTTAAAATGTAAATTGTTATTTCACATAATAGGAGGTCTGCACCGTTTCAAGTAAAACGCTCTATAATATTGAATAAAGTTTACGATATGTCAGCATTACTTTACGATCCAGACAAACCTCAAAAAACAGACAATTAAATCGAATAAATCATTAGATTTTAACCAAAGAAACAGTCCCAAATACAATGCAACACAACTATTTTGTTATTATTTAAAATGCCAACAAATAAAATTTATGTTGTTTTCTAAATAAGACGATACAAGTGTTCGAAATGTAAAAAGTTGTTGTACATTGGCGAAATTACCTTGACACCATCACAAACAGGCCCACCACGAAACTGTTGCAGAATCCATAATATCCGATTATCATTTAACACAGAACTGTTCGAATTCGACGACATCCTGGGGCCTTTCGATTTTCCTTTTTTCCTCCCATCATCTTCCTATTATTGTTGCTTAAAACCGGACAACCTGGTGAGCTTGTTAATCGTTGAATTGGTGCCGTTTTTTCCCTTCTTCGTTCTGAAATCCAACGTGAAGAAGCCGATCGTTGATGTTGATGCCAGATTAGATTCTGAAACAATGCCACACGATTTATTAGGTCGGCTTTATCGGCTAACCGAATTGTTTGTTTTAATTGGGCAGACCGTTTCTTGGCCAACATTCTCTCGACAGTAGTCGTCCGATATGTTTACTGGACATGCTCGACAATTCGTTTATTTAACTTACATTACAACCACACCACCAATGTGGGGGGTAAATTGTCGGCCATTTATTATTGTTTCTTTTAATCATATCAATGATGAATCGTCTAGGATTTGGGCTATTTGACTGCTGCATTTCGAGACCAATAAAGACGTAGTAAAGTTGGTTTTTAAATAATCAAAACACTTGGATATTTATCTTTATGTTACATTTCCTCTGATAGAATCAAAGTTAGAAGCTTCATTAAATTTAACAACCGTCAATAAATAAGTGTTGAAGAATCTAATAGAAAACGTGGGATGTCAATAAATTTTTATCAAATATTTACAACATCTAAATTATGGATTGTTTCGACTACCATTTCGTTCTCGTTTTCTTTTAAATACACTCGATTCTGATATGTAAATGGCACCGTATTAAATTCGAATGGAATTCCTATTATATCGAACTACGAATTCGACATATTATTCAAAACCATTAGGAATTTAACGCAATATTAAAATATTTTCAAATAAATTTCGTTCGAAAAGGTCAAGCTGGTAGGTACGTCTGGAACGTTGTATTCGCCCCGAAAACTGAATCGAATACAAATAAAATAATTTAGAATAGAAATGGAGAATCTATCCAGCAACAAAGAAATCGTAAGCAATCACGAAACAACGGGTGATGGACTGTTAATTAGTTCCTTGGGGATTTGTCCACAATACCACCTAAGAAAGCTTCGAATCCTGACCTAGTGGAACTTATTTGCATTTCATCTTGTCTGCACATTTCAAATTGTGCACACACACACATAGAATTCCTCAAGCCCTTTCACTCATCAGTTATTAGTTGAATCGGCGACACATAAATAGAAGCGGCGTTTGTACCAACCAAATACGGTAAGAAGAAATGATGACAGTTCTCAACCAGACGACAGCAAAGAAGTGTCCAATATAAATTAGGCCAGGTTCGTATGTTGTCCGATTGTGGATGATCGTAAATATGTCGCCGCGAAAGTCATCATTTTTTTTGGTTGCGATCCAATTAACAAAATCTTATCGCCAAACTCAAGATGCAAGTATAATTCGGTTGATATTCTGCCTTAATTTGGTTAACAAAATTGCGAAGCATAACTTGTGGTTTCATGCACAGTTTCAAGTGCAATTTGCACAACACGTTAGACAAAACGAAAACAAGATGTTGTGCTATAATCTTAGTATTTATACGTTCCGTTAAGATTTACGTGTTTGTAAAACACGTGGCAATTTATCAAATGAATTCATCAGAAACGTGTTCAAATATTCAGCCCTCATCGATCGCTTGATGTCAATCTCGTGGCATAGAAAAAACTCGATTTCTAACGTATTCATGAATTGATTAAATATTAATTGTTGGAGAGTTTTTCTGCCATAGGCTGTACAGTTTTTTTTTAAATATCGCGTTTTTCTAGCTACAACAGTTTGACTTTATATTTTAATTAATGTCCGAGAGAATTTCGCTATAACATCCGAAACACACATCATGTTTTTCTTTTTGTTTCGATAAAAGAAGTGTCGATACCGAACAGATAAGGATCACGTTAGCGAACGACCATTGTATGCAAAGTCCGTACCAAGTAATACATATTTTCGTTTGGGCGACAGGTACCTACCAACACAAATAATAATAAAATTGACCGCTGTAGATACAGTTTTGTTTTAATGTTTGTTTGTTTTTTTTGTTTTGTTTGCGATATTCATACCTACATAAAAAGGGTTCGGTTGGTATTCGGAAAATGCCACAAGTCGCGTGCAAATGGAGCAATAACCGGGCAAGTTAATTAAGGGGAATGATGCAGTGTGCGAAACGTAAAATGTCATGGAAATATCTTTCAAATAATACCAGCCAACCCCTAATTTGATGGTAATAAATTAAAACTAATGTTGAAAGACGAATAAAAAACGGAATTGTTGCAAACTGTTTTGTTGTCCTATTAAAAAACTTGGCGTAATTGTTGTTGTAAAAGTAGTCAGGCAAGAAAACTTGCTACAATTAAAATTTACTTTAATTTTTATTTGAAAATAATGTCTCAAAGGGAAATATCAAAGTGTTTTATTTAAAACAATTTATTTGTTCGTTTTAAGCCGCTATGTTCCAAGTTTTGCGCTACACTTGGCTTGAATTATAAACTTTAAACTTAAACAGTACTGTGGCAGTTTGTCGTTAATAGTGGAGCTGGTGCAATAAAATAAACTTCCAAACTAGAACTAAATAGCGATATAAAGAAGTCTTAAAAATTAGTCAAATTAGTCTGGCTCGGATCCATATTTTATCCCCGGATTCTTTACGCTTCTTTAACTCCCAATAATAATGGTAAAGTTTCGAATTAATGTAGAGTTTTGGCAAGTCGCACGCGATCCACACCAATTCAAACAACAAACCAGCCGAAAAGCAACAAGCCACACAACACAAAATGAAATCGTAGCCGGAATTAAGTCAAACAAAACACTAAATCATGACGCTAGTCTAGAAAAATGGAACCACCCAGCAGTTTCCTTAAACAAACAGTGGCGCATGTCCCTAATTACCCATTACCTATACGAGGTGTTTAAAGTTCGGGCTTGTTTAATGGCACCGTCTCACGCTCTAACTATCGTAAATCGCACACCAACTAAGGGATAGCCAACGTCATCGGCCTGTCAATTGTTTACTATAACAAAAGGACAACAACAACGAAGTATTTGAATTGGAAATGGGGGCCTCGTTATACAGTCACGGCCAGTCGCCGTTCTATCGAAAAGCGCACACATCTGGGTGTATGTTAGGAAGATGAAAGGTCACGAACGATGAATAAAATATACGTCTGGTTCCTGTTTTTGGTTTAACAGAAGAAGAAAAAAAAACAGATCTTGGCGAGATCGATATTTTTGCGAAAGTGGCGACGAATCGGCAAAATAACCACAAAAACTTGATCGAAATCGATGCCAATTTGCAATCACAATAACCAGGAACAAGTTACATTAAATCAGTAAGTTGTATTCGAAATAAGCTCGTCTCATAGCAAATATATGTGCATTCGTGTATCTTATGTAGTTACATGCAATTGGTCGAAGGTTGTTGTTGTTGTTTGTTGTTCGAAAAAAATATTACATTGGATGTTTGTTGTCATTCTGCCATCGTCGATTTAATGCAACACTGATTATACACTGTATTTTCATACAAAATATAATCTCTTGTGTTTCATTTTTTTTCTTATAAGAGAAGGCGAAGCTTTTATTAAAGTTGTTTCATTAGGTTCGGTATTTGGTGCTGCGTTTCTAAAAACAACAAATATTTGCGGCTTAAGTCGCTTGTTCTTTCCGCTCCGATTGACGCCTTAACTAGATTACTACCTGTAATCCGCGGTTGCTATCAAAAATTTAATATTAGCCTCGAAATTTAGCACAAAGTTTCAGTAATCAGTAATGTCACACAATGACAACCGGCTGATTGATGTGGCTTAAATAAAGTCATATTCGAGCTGATATCTATCGCCATCGAGCACACGCAATATTTCATGTGTTCTAATGAACATTAATGGTGGGATAAGCGTTAGATTTTCGAAATCTTCACGTGTACTTTTCAACAAAAACTTCAGAGACAGATAAATATTCTAATGTCCCATCAACGATACAGTAGTATAATAACGATTTTAAAATCGTTCCCGTGTTCGCGATAACGCGCCGCTCATTCGATCCGTATAACTGGTTTCGAATTTAAATTGATCGCATAATCTTAATTAATTTCGTTGTAGACTAATTAAAAGTCATTATCAACCCCTTTCAATGATTATCAAAACAGAATGAATATTTATAGTTGACTATATCGACAATTTGCATAAACAATTCGTGTAACTTAAGCTATACTTGATTAAATTTTATCAAAGCAGTATAAGATTTTATGCATATATCTCTTTCCCCTTCGCTTAATCTTATTGTTAAATAACTCCTAATATTATCGTTTAAACTGGCTGACGAAATTAAAACGGAAAAAATTCCAGGGGGTAAATAAGATCAACCCTTAAAACGCCATATATCTCGTGGCAATACTAGTCCCTATATATTGCTGCCAGAAACTTTGAAATGAAACAAATTGAGAGTTGGTTTTGTACCAATAATAACTCAAAACAGGGGTGACTCGTGTTACACATAATCTCCACAAACTCTAATCTCTCCAAACATAATAAAAGTTTATTATTGTACGAATATTACAAGGGTTGATACAATTAAAACTAACAAGTTATTTCGGTCGTTTATAACATATTTTTTTATATTACCAAAACGACGCCAATGTCTACGAATTGTTATTGTATTATTTAAAAAGGTCGTTTGATTGATTGAAATTATTTCAACCCCTTCGAGCTGTCCCTAGTTACGATTACAATAGTGGTGCGCTTCGTGAGTCACGCTTAAGCCTGACTCATGGAAATTTAAATTAGTCGCTCGTTTTTTTGGGGTCGTTCTATCATTACCAATAATTGTGAATTTTTTTACTAAACTCTTTACGTCCAGCCTTCGGGCTCATTATTTCAATATTGTGTTCGTTTGATTTCCTTTCTGATAACTTCTCGCAATTTTCATTTCGAACTTTTTTGCCGTGCCTCACCCTCTATGTGTAATTTCTAGATGAAAGGCCGGCTTTTAATTTGGAATCTCGGCTTTTTTCTCTCAATACAGTGATTAAATTGAAAAAAAATCCACTCGACTATAAGTGTACCTTGAAAGTATAACTTTAAAACATTTGAAAAGAAACTTGGGGAATATAATAATTAAGTTAATTATGGTGGAGTTTTTGAAGAAGCCCTGGAACATTTCCAACACCATGACTAATTAATACATTCGAAAACTAATTAAAAACAATTTAATTAAATTGCTGATTTGTGGAATATCAGAAAGTTAATTGTGTGTTTGAACTTGATTCTTGGCATTGTTTTCTCATCCAATAAAGATGCTTGTTGGGCAATCGCAACATTCGAGATGCCGAGCGAAATATACATTATTAACAATTAATAAGTTAGGAAGTATTATTTTGATAAAACGTCTAGTGTCGAGGGTGCTATAGTTCAACAAACAAAACTCTGCAAACTTTCGTTGAGTTATTAACCATAACGGAAATATAAACTTGGACCATCCTTTTTCATTAAACGGAAACTTTTGATAGAAATCATTGCACGTAGTCCATTCAACTTCTAAACTTGTTTGTGGAACCATTCATATATTTACACACGAAAATCGTACAATCACTTTATTAATCAACTATAATGTAACTGAATCATTTCACAATTTGGTCAATTTGTAACATTTTACTCCAAACAATCCAAGCGTTAGTCCACAAACAATCCTGCTATTAAAATAACTCTCAGATAACATTAACATGATCCGGTATGGAAAGGCTTTTATTTATCTCTCCAGTTCTCGTAGATTCAAAGTGCTGCTGTTACAACACACTCAACGAAAACACAAATTCACCCGAAAATGTGCTTGGTAAGCTGAAAACCAAACAAGAAAACCGCCATTCCCCATTTACAGAACCGGTTAAAATATGCAGGAGCGCGTTTAGAATTTCGCACACATTAAACACTTCGTACCAATAATAATGCGTTCTTTTCGTAATAATTTCTCGTTGATATGATAATTTAGTGATTGATTGACCGTAAATGCGAGTCAGTGTGTATTTCAAGTTTACTGAACATTCGTCTGTCAGTCTAACACGCGACCGCACAGAACTACTTCCACAGATTAGCCATTATCTATTCACATGAACTGATTAGTGACATGCAGAAGGACTATATTCCATGTGGAGGACTAACTATTTTACTACAAGTCTGTTATTACACTCGACAGAGCACAAACAATACAGTTAATATTAGAGACAAACGTATGGATAATGGGAGAAATGAACTGGAGATGGAATGTTTTCAAGGATTCAATACAGTTTGGAGTCAGAAGTTGATAACATTTTCAAATCTATATAGTTGACAGTATTAACGTAAAGAGAGAGAGATAATAACTGAATTTAGTCGACTATAACATTCTTGTCTTGATGGAAATATGTAAGAACACCTGCTTTGAGAGTGTTGAGATATTGATAATTTGGAGCGGTTCAAACGAACGAAAACAAAAAAAAAACACTCAAAGACAAAAGGAAGAGAACCGAGACGGGTAGTCGTTTGAATTCTCAAACTTCTTCGATAGACATAATTTGAATAGATGTAATAGAAATAAAAACATATCGATACAGCAGCTGCTGTAGTGTAATAAAAGACGATACGATAAAAATCTCTAAAATGGACGATATATAATTTTGTTTCGGAAAAGAGGAAGACTACAGATATTTAACAGTAATAATTACCGGGTATTATCAAAGAAACGGGCTACTGTAGGAGTTTTTCGATTTTAATTAACCAAAAATTGTAGCGTTTTATACGCAACTGACACGGACGAAGAAGGTTCAAAAACAACTTGGAAAAATCCAGCATTTTGCATCGATTCACGAAAAAATTAGTCCATTTCCACGATAAGCCAGTTTTGTTCGATTTTCCAACGTGACTAGTAATTACTGAACGATCCTGGATACTTTTCAGCTTGAAATGATAAAATTTCAATTATATTGGAAAAAAGTCGATCGCATTCTCTCCATTATTATTCTCCTCAATTGAACACTCGTAGAGACTTTAAAACTTATCTATTATCATTGATACTCAACCGTAGAAAAGTTACACGATTTTTTTTGGCCGCTTCCAATTTAATTCTGCTACTTTTTCTCTCTTTTTGATATATAATCTCTAATAACTTGCACTTGGAAAATCCTTTAATGTGGCTGCCATAGCAACGTTATCACAAGCTTTTGTGTTTGGCTAGAAATTTCAAAAGCACCGTGCAAGTTTCAGTCACTTCGTAGGCTTATCGATTTCTACTGCTATTACATAAAAATTTTCACCCGAATCAACACAAATTGAGCTAATCAATAAATAATAGTAATATTGAAGTGTTTGTATTAAACTTTGCCCTAATATCAAACTAATTATGTTAATAAAAGACTGGTGTATTTGTTTGATACGATCTACAAAGTAGTTCGATATTCTGTCATATGGAATTTATTTAATTAGACTAAGAGCGCAACGGATTAATTCAATTTGAATCGAGTTCTTTGGCCGGAAAAAGGTTCCTTTATATTATTTGGTAATAATAAAGATGTTATTTGAGGAACGTAATTTCCTGGCAAAGCATTGAAATTCTATTGAAAATTCCAATATTGATAGAAAGACGTCGTCGTTGGTTGTTTGTTGTTGTGGCCGTATTCAAATTTTTTTTTTTGACAACGCTATGGACATTCCGTATTGATAAAATGATTTTCCCTTCAACGGATAGAAAACGTTTTAATATAATGGACAGGATATTTTCCAAAAGAATCTCTCTCTCTACACGATCCTTCCAATTTAAAGGTCAACACACACACACAATAAATAATATACAAGAGGTCGTTTTCCGTTACACAAAATATTTCTCACTCAACAAGTCAACTGGAATAGTTTAATGAATACCACTTACAAAAGAATAAGATTGTAAAATTCTGACAGTATTAATTTAATATAAAAATGCTTATATAAGATTTCTGATAATAATTTCCATATAGAATGGAACGAGAATATAAAGAACGTGGAAGTCTTGAGAAACTTCTTAAAGACGGATTCTCGTCTTTAAAGGTAAACTAAATTCGGGAACGTATTGCGAGTTTTCCAAACGGCGAAGATTTCTTTTGTGGGCGAACGCTGCGAATTGAATGGAAAATTGTCGATTTATGATGTAATGGCAGTTTCCTTTTCCACAACGTGCTCTCTATTTCATTTTATTTTCTCCACCACCTCCTCGTCTAATTCACAAACAGACACGTGGCAAAACCGTCGGTTGCTGTTGGGAATTCGCATTCGAAAATCCAAACAAAAAGTCACAACACGATTGCTTATTATTCATCAAAAAAAAAATTATGATGAATTGATCGTTAATTGAAATTTATTGAGGATTCGATAAATATTCAAAAGAAAAAAAAACAAATTAATTAACAACGACTTGAATTAAATTGGAAATTTTGTAGCGTATGCTTTGATTTATACAAGTTTCAAGACGCAATTGTTTAATCACGCTAAACAACTGTTTTTTTATTGTCGCCTTTTGACGGTTAAAAAATTTAATACCGTAAGTGCTACAAAAAGTCTGTTTAAGCTAGTCTTCGTTAAGAAAAGTAATTAATTAATAGTGCAGAAACAGACTAACAAAAAGCTCATCTAAAATTGTCGCTTTTGAATATGGAAAAAAGCCTAATGATGCTGTTGAATTTACACAAAAAAAAAGCATCTACATCCGAGAGTCTTCAGATGCTGTCTCTCTTTTCACCCAAAAAAAAAAACGCAAGTCGTTTGGATTAAAGAGCTTTGTAAGCACTCGGCTATAGCACGCCCCATTAGCGATTGTTGCAATTTATGGATATTAAAAAATAATAATAATATAAAGAGCAACATTAAAATTGTACAACCCCGTTCATTCTCTTAATTGCCCCCCTTTTTTACAAAATTTATAATAAATAATTCAAAGATTTCGTGCTCAATTTGATGATTATCGAAAGAGATGCTTTATAATTAACTGAAAATCATAATTAAATTCAAACTAATTTCGGCACAATTAGGTGTTAGTTATGGGGTTGTTTTGTCTGTAGTTTGTGAATTACTGGTGTTCCATCACAAATTAATATCGAATAACCGCGACATCGACGGCCACAAACCCCCAAAACGACAGCTACCAATAAATCACAATTACCAACCCCCTTGTTTATTGTCGACTTTCACACCCCATTCCTTATATCATTGCCGTGGTGGTGAATAACGTCAAATTGACCTGAAATTATCTATCATAACGATTTGTTTTCTGGTGGTATTTTTACAGAGCCTACTCTGTACAGGAAGCTACATCAATTTTATGCATTTCCGAAAACTGATAGTGGTGGAAAACACTAACGTTTGATTTAACGTTTCCATAAAAGTGTAGACGATGTTTTTCCCCCTTATTGAATGCGGTCACATTCAACATTTTATAGCTGCATAAAATAACGTTATTGTTTCTTGTTGTCTATGAGAAATTCTAGATTCTTCCCGAATTATGAGTAGTTGCACTCATGATGATTGTATTACAGTGTTCCAACTGTTTTCGACAATTATTCCGGAGTTGTGTTAAAATTAAAACTATCAACGCCCGTATTAGAAGCATTTTCAGTGTTACCAACCCGGTCGGAAACGGTCTTAATCAAACAATATTTTATACAAAATGGCGTGAAGATGTAACCGTTATAGTCTCGTATACGGTTGGTTTTGTGGAAATAATGTGCTTGAAAATGCACCGAAGCTTCAATGATAACTGCCGCCGCTTTTATAAAAATACTGCAATATTCAAACATGCAGAGTTGATGAAATTTAAAATCACTACTCTCCATCAACAACGACAAAACGGCACAAAAAATACGTACAAAACAACGCATACAAAGCTAATAAGTCTTTTGTTGAATTTATTACAAAAGACTAATATCGTGATCAAAAACTATGTGCATAATTCGTAAGGGAGCGTCATATATATATAGTCAAGAGAACCTGACCTGTGTAAAACTGTCGAAGCGGCTTTATTTCTTTACCGTTCCTGCTGCTGCTGTTGTAACGTTGTCTCGCATGCAGAACTTTCGGTCGCATGTCCGCCAAACATAACTTCAGCTACTGTTGATTTACTGATGTTAACCAGTCGAGACTACGTTATATTTTAAACAATCTTGCTAGTTTTCTTTTTATTGTGTATTCCACCAACTATATAAGCTCTATTACATGACGTTTCTGTGGAAATTATTAAAACCGATAACGGGAATAATTCACTAATTCAATTAAAGATTGTATGTGGAGTTGTAGTTAATTTCCGGATAAATAAATTCTACTTCTGTTTGCCCAACGATTTGATCAAGACTTATCGATAGTTGGTAATGAATACGTTCGTATCGAGCTTTGTATAAAAGCAATCAATACTAACCAATTAAACGGCCATTCAAGACAATTAATTACCTCTTTTATTCATCATAATTTCCCAATTCGTACGCTTTCTTTTAATTGCGACAATGTTACTTTCCAACTCAATTAATTACAGTTTTTTTAAGTGTTTGTTCGGATTTGAATTTGCGGTATTTATACCGATTTTCGGTTGAAAAGAAACAAAAAAAAAACGGGTTTTATCTAGATGACTGTAGAGTCCCTGGGCGACTAAAGGTGAGCGTTCGCTTCTACAGAACGATTACGCTTATCAGTTCTTCATTAATTGTACTTAAATTTATTTGGAGAGAATTAACTTGGCTGTTATCGTCACAATGCACGTTCTCATACTAATTTAATCTTTCAGGAGCCCAAAAAGTTGCACCAGTTGATCGTCTATACCCGTTCGGCCGGTGATCCAAACACAAACTTTATTTAGATTTAGATCTTTCTTTAGGGAGAGAAAAAAGCAATTGTTTAGGGTCGGTAATTTGTTATATTGTTTTCGCAGTTATTTGTCGTGCTGTATTCAAACTAATAAAAAGCCACATGCAGCTCTGCATTTCTAATCAGATCCCCCTGCTCTAGAGACAAATATGTAGAATCCGTGTTTGTACGTCTTCTAACACACGAACTTGAAAAATATGCCCGTATTGCAGATTTAATAGGTTTTTTTTGCGGAGTGTATAATCGTTTTTTTGTAAGATGAAGATAAAAATACACTCCTTTTGCAACAATTGTTTTTTTGTTAAAAGAACACTTTAAAACAGGAATAATTATCAAAACAACCCAATTGGGGTTTATCTGAATCAGTCTCCTTTCTCCTGATTCATTTAAATAAAAGTTGCCTACTATATATGCCATCACTGTATACGTAGACCCAATTATCTGAGTCATGACACAACTAGTGCCGAAATAGCACAGATGAACTGTTAATTTGGTAGCTTTGACTCAAAAGTTGTGGAAAATAAATGTTGGCTCACAGTTGCTTGTGAGCCGCATGCGGCTTTTGATCGTCTGGTGAGATATATTCATTCTAAAGCCCTTCGTGAAGTACAAAAACGTCTTTGTATACGCCAGATGAAGACAAAATCACACTCCTTAGTTTGAGCAAATTTTGAAAAAAACTGTTTTTCGTTCAATGCCGGAAAAGTGAGACGATAGTTGAAGCTCATTTTAAAATGCAACTCATTGCCTAGTTTATGTGCTATCGCTGTATACGTAGACTTAAATTATCTGATTTTTATGTAAAATTTTTCATTCTAATTTAAACTTTCATGAGCCCAAAAAGCTACACCAATTGTGTATACGTCTTGGCAACTGGTCTAAGCACAGATGTGCGACGAAATTAGAATAAATAAAAAACTGCAATTGAAATCGAACAGTTGATAGTTTGTGTTGGTGTTGGTTTATCTTTGCTTTGAGTCAAAAGTTATGGACAAAAATGTTGGCTCGCATTTGCTTATTGACCTTTACTCCAAACAAAAAAGAGTCGCATACCCTCCGGGTCAGACGAAGACAACATCATTCTCGTTAGTTTGAGCAAATTTTGCAAATCCTGTTTTTGACGGCGCGCAGTGCTGAAAATCGTTTCAATATGACGCTGTGAAAGGTAGGTCAATTAGCAAAATCTACTCAACATAAACTTCATTTCAAGCACAAGTTGCCTACTGATCGTGCCATCACTGTATACGTCGATGTAATTATCTGATTTTTATGTAAACGTTACACGCACATTCGCCACAGTTCTACTGAAATGATCGTTGAAAAATCGCCACCGTATCAGCAGGGAGTCCATAATTGATTCTGTATTCGGAATTTCTTAAAAAGCATTTATTTATCGATGAATTCCACATAAAGCCGCACGTTAATGGTTCAAGTTTTAATAAAATATCGGATTATAATGTGGCTTTAATTGTAAATTCCCTTAATTAAACATTTTAAACCATTCGTATTGAACTAGAAACGAAACTATTAATCATCGAGTAAGCCTCTTATTAAGGTAAAAAAACGTGATTTGTGCAATCCAATTATAAAAAAAAAATAAGAAGAAATGTAATAAAATTACGGAAATATCTGATAGTAGTTAATGTCTTATTTGATGTAATAATGTGTTTCACTGGCTCTTAAATAATTTCGTACAATCGTGTAAACCAGTTTTACTACTATATGAATAATAATTAGATCTCAATGATTAGATGCTTTAAAAAAATATGAGAGAATACAAAAACAACACAGTAAATTAAAACTGCTACACCTTCCGGTCAAAATTAATCCACTTATGTGATAATTTATGGCAGTGTCATGTTGGCAGCACATAAGATTTCTGACATGTCAGTGGCTAAAATTAAATGGCATATTACTGTACGGCAACATTGAAATAAAACACAACAACTAGAAAAAAAAACAACACCGTACTGAAACTCATGAAAAATTGAAGGTAGCAGCAATCTTTAAATTCAGTTAACATTGGCAGGCAGTCACGCTATAGTTAAGAATTTTTTTACCATCGATATCATATTAGCATATCACATATATTAACAATTATGAAATAAAAACAATCTTGCAGACGTACAGTCATAAAACTTTTACCTTTTATTTTATCATTCTTTTTAAATAATGTACCAGCAATTATTATATTTTAACATGCAACAGATATACTTGAATATATATTATTACTTAATTGAAACGTATTTTTCCGTAGCGACTCCCTTGGGGGTGGTTGTTTGGTAACTTGCAGCATCCCCACACATTTCAACTTATCACACAAGGGTGAATTCCATGATGCGACATAATTAATAATTTGAAATATGGTGTCATTAACATTCCCCCCATTCTTCGTATTGCCATGTGTTTACTGACAACACCAATGGTGTTACATGCCAGTATAGTTCGGCGTGGGGGCAGGTAAATATCATGAAGATTAATAGACAAAGTACGAAATCTAATGCTGAAAATGCGTATCTTATTTCGTTCTTTAATTTTTCACACTTTTGATGTATGTGCTTGAATGTCGGGATGAGTTTTAAAATGGCGGAAATTTAAATAAAGCGACATCTCGCCCCCGTCTCATATTCGCTCTGTTATTTTTAATGTCTCCCCCAAAGCTACTGTGCTACACCAGCCGACGACTATATAAGTTTTTGTTTTGTGCAATTTGAGACGGTGTTGTTGCTGTTCGATCGCATCATTGATCGTTCCATCTTGATGGGAAGCAATTTGAGACACAAACTGAAAAGAGCACTTAATGAAGTCTATATTGGATGTTTACAGAAACTGTAGCCGTCTCCAATCGATACTAATTCAAAAATTGTATTAATTAAGTCGATTTTATGGCCATATACGGGTGATTTTGCCAACGGTTTAATCTTGATTAAATGGCATGTCAAAGTGGCGTATGGAAATGGCGACACACAAGTGGCCAATAATTCATATTGAACAAACATTAAGGAAATGTCCTCTAAAATATATTTCCACAGTCGCCACAGTTATAAATATATGCAAACATTTTTGTTTTTTTGTTCTTTGTGTGGATGTGTGTTGTTGCCATTCACTCGGACAAACAGTGATAATAGGAAAGTTATGCGACCAGTTCGGTATAAATCTACACAGTGTTCGTGAGTGTTATTGTGGGCAGTCACGCGAGCCCTCCGTGCAGACAACCAACTACCCCCAATTCGACTATAGTGAAGGTGTAGGAGTTTCGCACAAGCAATAGATATATGAACGTGACTGTATAAGAGATTAAGTTAAAGAGGCCATACCGACTCGACGACCTTGTTATGGCCATGGAATTGATGACCACTACGTCTATAGACTACTCACAAGAAGTCCAGAAACAATATCATAAATCCGTTTCTGATGTCATCCAACAATGTTTGGATTCACGATCGACTAGGGATTAACTCAACGGTCACGTAAAAGGACGACGAAAAATGACCTATATATCGGATCGATAGTTATGTGTGTGTGTGTGCAGTTGACAGAATCGAGAAGGATTTTAAATTAAAAAAAAGACAGCAAAAAAATTTGAGGAAATTTTATTAAAAAAAGATTAATTAAAGCGTCACGCAATTTTGCATGATCTAAATTACTTTTTTTGTTTTCGTACAACTCTCTGATTCTCCTTTAAGTTAAATAAAAATTGAAGATCAACAACGATAGGGAAAATCGCGTTATAAACAGACACAGGGTATCGAATAGAGAAAACTTGAAACGGGTGGGCGTCAAGCGAAATTAACGTCTGTCTGGTGTGTGGCTGAAGCGCACTGGGACGCAATCGCCTTCCTAATCTAAACAACAATAATTTCAGTCCGCCTTTTCGAGAGATGGCGAAAGAAAAAACATTAAAAATAATAAAGTTGTTTATTCAGATTGGATGCGATAGCATCAGTCTGTCCAGAGATGGTTATATATATATATATATATATATACAGGGTGCTTCAAAAAAATGTATACACACTTTAAACTATTGTAGTTTTCCCGCTCTACAAGGCTAATGTTATATTTCTTCGCCAGGTGCCAGCATAATCGTCCCTCTATGTTATATTATCAGTTGGAATTTGTAATATCAACATGGGGGACGTAAGTTTGAGTTTTGAAGAACGTAAGCAGGTTATTAAGTGGTACTGGAAGTTTGAGAATGTAAATGAAGTTCAAAGACAGTGGAGAAGGGAGTATGATACAGAACCACCTTCAAGATTAACAATTACACGCATACGAGACAAATCCGAAGTTCATGGAACAGTGTGTGATGTGCATAAAGGTCATTCAGGTCGGCCTCGAACAGCTACAAGTGATGAGTCATCAACGGCAGTCTTGGAACTGTTTCAACGCTCTCCTAACAAATCTTCAAGGCAAGGGGCATGTGAAAGTGATGTAAGTGCTAGCAGCGTGCTACGCATTCTGAAGAGAGGCAAGTATCGTGTTTACATTCCAAGGCTGGTGCAACAGCTAAATGACGACGATCCAGATCGAAGGTTGCAATTTTGTGAATGGATTCAGGAGATGGTGATACGTGAACCGGGATTTATGGGTAGCATCATTTGGTCGGATGAAGCCCAATTCAAACTTAATGGAACTGTCAATAGGCACAATTGTGTTTACTGGGGTGAAGAAAATCCTCACATTACAATTGAAAAAGCTGTAAATTTGCCTGATGTAAATGTGTGGTGCGGTTTGTCTTCAAGGGGACTCATTGGACCTTTTCGATTTGAAGGCACTGTAACTGGTATTAATTACCTAACAATGCTTGCTGATTCCATATTTCCTGCCATTCGTGCATTATACGGTAATGATGATTTTTATTTTCAACAAGATGGTGCTCCGCCGCACTATTACAGGGACGTACGAGCTTACCTGGATCAAAATTTGTCGGGCCAGTGGATATGACGCAGGGGGCCAATCGAGTTTCCAGCACGCTCTCCAGACCTTACACCACTGGATTTCTTCTTGTGGGGCACAGTAAAGGATGAGGTGTACAAACGTAAACCACGTAACCTAGACATTCTTTGGAATGAGATTCAAGCAGTGTGCAGAGAAATCTCATTGGACGTTTTGATATGATGTACAGAATCAGTGGTGACTCGTACTCGTAATTGTATTGATGCTGCAGGTCACCAATTTGAACAGTATTAACATTTGTTATTTATGTTTCATTTACATTGGACTTTCAGCTTTCTATTTTCCTGAAATTTAACTTTGTAGAACGGTAAATAAATTTTCTATGGAAGTTCAAAGTGTGTATACATTTTTTTGAAGCACCCTGTATATATGAGTACTTGAGTGTGCATGGAGGGGGCGACGCAATTTTTTTTTAATTGATGAGAAAGTGTTTGATGCCAAGCGAAATTCGTGTTCAATTTTTGTTTATAACAATAAATATATTATGAACTAAATCGGTAGAATATCTATCAAATATTAACTTAGAAGTCAAATATTTATCATATGCCGTATTTGTTTATAATAAATCCATTTGTTGCTAAAAAAAGGCCAATTCTATCGTTTTATCATTATATTACTTTAATGGTACAAAATATAAAAAAATTATAGGGAACAATTTTGTAGAAAATTTAATTTCGAATAAATCATGTCATTATCAAAAATTCGAACAAACTAACATTTCTTATGTTATAGAGCTTTAAAGGTCAGATTTTCGAGCGCAGTGTCACATTTAAACCTTGCGGACAGCGTTTTTCGACTTTGTCACTATATAAATAATTAACTAATTGAGATAATCATCTGATTCTAATTTTACTTTGTTCAAAATTCAATATTCTAAACAAAATTTGTTAAAAAAATGTCGAAACTTTATTGCTTCTCAGTTTGAATGTATTTTAATTATTACACGATATTCGAAAAAATTGTTACATAACAGTTTTTTGTTTTAATTATATGACAAATTTACTTAAAACAGTTACTTCTATTGAAAATAAATGACAATTGTTAGATAAAATTTTAAAAAATCAATTATTTAAAACATTTTTCTCTCTAGCAAGATATATTATAAATAAATAAGATACACGTCCAATTTCTTTTCACGGTAGAAATAGTTATTTACTTTACAAGGTGGGAAAGTGACACTTTTCACAAGAGCGGATAGTTTGGATCACGAGGCGAAGGCCGAGTGATCCAAATCCGCGAGTGTGAAAAGACACTTCCCACCGTGTAAAGTACAACATTTTTCTTAATACTAACGACCTTTGATTTAATCTAATTTTTTAATATATTATTTATATATACAGGCTGTCTCGTAAGAAATGGATTACCTCACGCGCTTGTGTTTTCAATTTTTTCTCTGCTACAGCACGCACCTGAATGGTTATTGAATTTAATTAATAGTAAATTATAAAAGACATTTCGAACCAGGATTTAATTTCATATCAGACTCTGCAAGGTGGTTCATTACTTACGAGACATTCTGTATATATTGAATCTAGAATTTTATTATATATAAAAATAGAATCATTTGTTTACATTTTTGACATTCTCGACAATTCGAGAAGGCCATTGTTATTATTGTTATTTTTTTTTTGACCCCGAACAGCATGGAACAGCACAGTCAGACCGAGACCGTTGCCGAGTAAAGTTGGGGTTGTAGACGATCTGTGGTATAATAGACGCAATTGTTTTTAATCGAAATTTAAATTCAAATTAACCGAAATTAATTTAAATTGAATCACTGGGAATAATTAATATATAATTTAATTGAAGATAGAGGTATTTTAACTCTCAGTTTTTTGTTTATTTTTTTTTCTTATATTCCAAAATTTAATCTGTGTATTTTTGAATTGCTAAAAATATGTGGTATTGAGAAAAAAAAGAATTGCGTCGATTTTGTCCCACAAAAAAACTTGTTGAACATCATTTTTAGTACCCCTAATAGAAACTAAAATACCGAAGAAAAGTCACTTTTCTTCACTAGTCACTTTTCTTCACTAGTTACTTTTCTTCACTAGTGACTTTTCTTCACTAGTGAAGAAAAGTGTCACTTTACCATTAAGATATTAGTAAAGTAAAGTCAACTTTCAACTGTTAGTATTAAGAAAAATATATTTCTACAATTGTATCTAGCTAACTCATGTTCGAACAACTAAAAATGTTATTGAAGATAAATATCTCTAATAAATTTTAAAAAAATTAGTGAGAATACTATTCTTTCCATTTTGCGTCCGTCATAGCGCTATTATTAAACTCGCTACTGTATCGAAATGAGCTCATTTCGATACTAGTGCTGAAAAGTAAAATGTAGGAATTTTTTGTTCCACTAGGTTGGTAACATTTTCATTGATTTTGACAACTGTCAAAAATCATAAAAACAAGATACTTAATATACCGTTTTTCGTACTAATCTTTGGATTTATCGGGTAGTAAATTGCTTCCTGCATTTTCAGCAATTTCCCTTATTTCAGGTGGAGTACATGAAAATTCTTCACTCATTGTTAAATAAGCAATTTGGCGAAAAAAACAATTGACTAAGAGTGAAAAATAAAACAATTGAAGTTTCCTAGCTGAATGTTCAATTGTTTTTTTTCTAGTAACACCAACTCCTACCAATTTCCATAAATATCAAATCTCGCAATATTTGACTTATAAGTTAATATTTGATAAATATACCGATTTAGTTCATAATATATTAAATTTTATAAATAATTACGGAATTATTGACCTGATAGGCTATTTTTTTTTATTTATTGTTATAAACAAAAATTAAACACGAATTTCGCTTGGCATCAAACACTTTCTCATCAATTAAGGGTCAATGAAACATATTTTCAAAGAAAATTGCATCGCCCCCTCCATGCACACTCAAGTATATGTGCGTTTGGTAGTTGTAATGAAATATGAATATATTTTCACTTTATCGCGATCTGATCGAATCTAAATTAATCAGAAATAGTGACCTATATAATTGGGGTTTTGATTATACATCCCTACACTGTAATGTGAACGGTCTGTGTGTGAATCCATCCATCATAATTTTGGGCTACACAAAGCGAGCTGCCTTTTGTAGTATACGCTAAATTTAAAAAAAAAAATACACACGGTGCAGTCCGGCCACTTTTGTTTATTAATTTCACGCCAATTATTTCAACGTACATTGGAATCTGGCTACAGATCCATAAAGACACAGAATTAGGTTGCGTTCATCCGTTAGTTTATGCTCTGCAACGGCTTTTTGCATATAAAACTTTTATTCGAATAAACATCACCATTTCGACCTGCTAAAAACTCAATAAAATATTTAAACTAAATTACAATACAAATTAGAAATTCTGCAGTTTCATATAATTATGTTGACGGCATAATTTTGATATAGTTGACGTGGATGCAGTCGTAAAAGATTTCATTATGACCGTTTTAATCAGAAACTTTTAATGGAAGTGGAAATGAAATTTTCTGGAAACGGCTGTGGTGACTGTTGTCGTCGTCGCCGTCCACACACACCCCCCCAACTAGTTGGACGCTTTCTTTTTGCAACAGAAACTTTTCACTTTACAAATCTGCACGTTTTACCGAACAACTTATAAAACATTAAATGCGAATCAAGTAACACCGTTTCTTAAATTATATTTTTTTCGGGCGAATTTTTTCGGTTATTCTTCATCATCTAGAAAACTTTCAGTCGTATCCGCTTACACAGAATTTCAAATATCCACCAAACTCGTCAGGGATCCTTTTAGAAACTCGTTTTGCTTAATTTCAAATTCAACTTGACACAGAGTATAAGGACAAGTGTTGAACGTTAAAAATCATCCGTCACACAGTTTGCAACGGTTTTATTTATCATCCGAATCGAATTAGAACAAAAGTTGCTTTTTAATAAGAAACTATATAGGAGAAAAAGAATACACGAAGGCGAAAGAGAAGAATGTCAATTAACACAAGATGGCATAAAGATTTTCTACGAATCTCTTGGAAAGCTGACAGTTGACGGGGAGATTTGCTCATCTCTTACTCATTTCAACTGTAGGGATTGTGTTGGGAAAGATCTTGATGCTTTTAAGCACTCTGTCCGACTTTGAGTTGAATCGTGCTAGCTGCCAGTCAAAAGTCGACCACACAATAGCAACCCAGCTAATGCATTCTTGTGTAGTTAATACGGGAATGGAACGCGAGAATTTCTACTATTGGATGATATCAAATATGAAACCGGTAGTATACGTTTACTGTAGGCCAAGAATTTTTCAATTCGAGGATTATGGACGAAAGAAAATACCGATTTTGATTTGTTATGATTGGGATTTGGGTCGCAAGAAATATAAACATTGAGCACTCCCTAACTAATCCGTACGAAAAATGGAATAACTACAATTTCCGTTTTTTTATTGTACAGGGAAACAGTGTTGTGTATTGAACAATAAACGAGCTTAGAGACATATACAAGGAATAACCTGGAAGGGTTTCGCGAATCTATACAGCTGTTGAATTTTGTTCGACGCACATTCAAACTACTACAAATATAAACTGGTGTGCTTTCCCATTTTGTTCGATTGTTAAATAAATAGGAGACAGACACGTGAAACAACATTGTATCGAAATTTGTTATTTTTGTTGCTTCAGCACAATTAAAACTCGAATAATGCCAGATTTCTTGTTCTGTTATATTGTCGAACAACTTCTACAATCTCTTGTAAAACACCCATTGATTTAATCAAAGTCTTCACAAAGCCATATAATAAAAGACCACTCGCTCTCTCCACCTGTAAATACTTTTTCGTTTCCCAACTTTATCAATTATCCCAACCCTCCTATTACGTTTCCTTTTTCCCGTCATTAGCCTATTATGGCGAATCAGTCGGTTGGATCTTTTCAACTAGATATCCTACTCTCGCCAAAATGAATTTCTACATCATTCATTCATTCATTCACCGATTGGTTATTATTTTATAATTAAATCCGCAACGGTACACTACATCAAAGAAATAATTCCCAACTGAGATCTGGGAAAGTCATATTTCTCTCTCTCTTGTTTGTGTGAGTGTGGAAGTGTTTTCATAACTCGCCTCATTTTAAAGAAATGGTAAAATTGCCGACTGTTTCTTGAACAATTCAAAGATTGTGGTGATATGGAAATTGCACCAAGAAATCTTGCATAGTTTCCGTTTTTAATGAATCAAATGCATCAAGTTATGCAAAAGATTTTTTTGTTGTTGTTTTTTTGTTGATTTGGAAGACAACAATCGTGGATATTTATATTGTAAACATTTTTATTTTATAAA
>JAEDXX010000430.1:0-51060 GCA_021725515.1 Epicauta chinensis | reverse complement strand
AATATACACAGTACCGCAACCCTATGGGCCGATGTGTTAGAGAGAGGGAAAGCAAATTTTAACACCAAAATGGCGGCAATTGTGCGTGCGCCGACGACCAGCCTGCGATACTTGTAATAAACTCGACAGATGATATTTATTAATATAGACAACTTTTATTAATACTTATTGTACATTACATTCGTTCCTATATGTTAGATAATGTTAAACGTGGTTAATTCGTGAATTTGTTCCTGCAGGTGTTTATCAACAGTTTGTTCTTTGATTAAATCTTGTTATACTCTTACTTATTACATTATCTATAAAAATGACTTACAAACCTTCATATATAATTTACTCGGGTGTGTTATTCGTTAATAATAGTAGAAGTCGTGCCATGCGAGTAAATTTCTGGAAATACAAACTGTACAGCTGATGCTATTACCGTTGAAAATAAATGGTTATTTATTTAAATGTTGTCTGTTTTTATGTACTCTAATAGTACATAAACAATATTACTTCCTTATCATTTATCAGTCTTAATTTTTTTTCTAATTAAATGTTAGTACTCTAAATTGCTTCACATTCTCTAATCTGAAGATACGTCCAAGAAATATGGTACAAAGCAACATGATTGGAATTGCATAAAATCAGAAAGCCTAGTTCTGATGATATTTACTTAAAAAACACACTTTTCCATACCGATAAGTGACACGTCCTGCTTAAATTTTAACTGTACATAATCATTTCCTTTTTAGATATAATTTTTGAAGTTCTCGAGTAAGTTTCAAATTTCCCTCGTAAATTTTAACTCCAAAATGGCGGACCTTGCGTTACTGTATATATTTAGTAACTGTATACGTTCGAATTTATGCTTGAAATTGTGTTTACTGGTTAGTCATTATAATATTGCCGTGCAGTAAAGTAAGCTTATGTGCAAAAAGTGAGGTCAAAACTTTGCCTAATTGATATTTATTTTGTTGCTAGGACCCAATAGATTAACAATGTAAGTATCACAAACTAATTTGATTTATTGTTGGTTTTATTTATAACAATTTTGTTATAAATTCTCCCGGGGGCAAGTGGACAGGGCAAGTTGGCGAACTCGTCATTTTGCCTCAAGGAGTTTTTCTTCAAATCGTTTTTTACAGATGGTGCGTAACTATAAGAGAAAAATTGAACGCCGTTCGTGGTCAGAAGATAGTTTAATTGCTGCGATTTATGATGTCGAAAATGAAATCATGGCAGTTAATAGAGAAAGCGTAGTTCACAAAGTGCCTGAACCAACACTGCGGCGGTATGTTAAAAAGAATAGGGCAAACGAAAAGTTACCAGAAAGCGACGGCAGATTTAAACGTACTTTTACAGAAGCACAAGAAATTGAACTAACTAACTATATCAATGATTTTAACATTAGAGCATTTGGTATTACCTCATTGCAGTGCCGAAAACTTGTCTACGAGTTTGCTGAAAGAAACAATATTTCACACTATCAGTTCAACAAAACTATAAAGCTGACTGGTAAAGACTGGTTAATTTCTTTCATGAAAAGGCGCAAAATCAGCTTAAGGGCCCCTGACGTCTAATAGGATTTAATCGAGTTGAAGTGATGAGGTTTTTTGATTTGATTCGGGAACTTAAAGTGAAATACAATTTTACGCCTGATCGTATATATAATGCGGGCGAATCAGGATTGTCCACCGTTCCAACTAAGCAGCCATAAATTTTATCTCCAACTGGATGCAGTGGCCGGAACACGACTGTTGTTTGTGCCATGAATGCACAAGGTTCATACGTTCCACACTTATTTGTTTTTGCCAGAGTGAGAATGCATCCTGAACTGTTACATGGATGTCCCCCTAACACCGGAGGTATAGCTCGACAGAGCGGATAGATGAACACAGATGCTTTCGTTCAATATCTTCATCATTTTATTAAATACACCTCTCCTACTTATTGTTGATAAACATTCTATAGCCAGGCCTGCGACAATTTTTTGGTGGATAATCCCGGTAAAACTATAACAGATAAAGACGTAACTCAGCTGTTTGGAAAAGCCTACTTAAATTTAGGAACTGCAGTTAAAAGCTTCGCTAAATGTGGAATCGAACCCTTTGATCCGGACGTTTTTAGTGACGCTGACTTTGCTCCAGCTTCAGTTAGTGAGCGCAGACGTGTCACCGCAGAAAAAGTGTCTAGTGATGATGAACCACCCATCAACATAAAAAACAAACTAAAGAATAGAGCTAACTAAAGAATCAGCTAGTTTATCCGGTTTGCAAAAAGTTCCTAGCGTTTTTGGACTTCAAAATGATGATGATGAAGAGAATAAAATGGAGTACATGGTACAGGAATATTTGTCTGTCGCAGGTTCATCAGGTCTTCAAAACTTGAAACCCAATCAGCAAATTAATTTTGTTGAGATTAGGCCTTTGCCCAAAATAAATCGACCGCTCCTGAAAACGAACAAAAAGAAGCAAAAGGCGTCGATATTGACTTCAACTCCCAATAAAAAAGACCTTGAAGAGAAAGAGCGAGAAAAAAATGATAAAATTCAGGCTAAGAAAAGAAAATGTGAAGAAAAAGAGTAAAGAAACATTTTCAAAAAGACTGGTAAAAGCCTATTAACAAAAATTGGTGTTTTCATTGAGATTTCATTGAAAATTGAACACCGAGTAAGAGTTCTTTGTATGTTTATAAGGTAAGTGTAATTAAACTCAATAATTTTTGTATAATTGTTAACAATTGGGTGATTCTTGCATTCCACTATCTGGAACGTATGTGTACCGTTAGTCCTATAAAGTGGTATATATATATATATATTCTGTAAATAATACTAATGGTACATGTATATATATATATATATATATATACATGTACCATTAGTATTATTTACAGAAATAGAAAGGAGAACAGAAGAAGAACTACAAGACATATCAGAAAATATGTTTTATGGCTCTGAAGACAGTGATGATTCGTATGAATCTTCTGATGAAGAATCTAAAACAAATGATCAATCTGACACCGAAAACGAATCTTCTAATGAAGAATCAGATATCCAATCGGAAAGTGATGACCAAGTTGGAACAGAAAACGAAGCTCCAGAATATGGCGGCCAACATGGCGACACAAACTTTAATTGACGAATTAAATAAACTGAAAAAAAGTGATTTAATCGATTTTATAATAAATAAGAAAGTACCAACGCAAAGCCTCAATAAAGTGGCAGAAGAATACCTAAAAAAGTTTTGTAAAGAAGATCAAAGTGAAGAAACTAACTTAAGTGCTAGTGCTGAAATAACAAAAAAACTAGTAACTCACCTGGAACAACGAGTTCAGGAGCAGGCGAGGGTTATACAGTTTTTGACCGACCGCGGAATGCAAGTAAAACCGTTAGTTTTAGACCAAAAATCTCAAAAGGAAAAAAGTGAGGTTATTAAAGATAAGGAATCAAAACAAGGAGGTGATAGGAGATCTCCACCCCGTAGTGCACCTTACAGTCAGACAGATAGACCAAAGGTTCAATTTAACACCTATAAAAAAGACACAACGGATGACGTAAAGAAACATTCCACGGCACATGACAGAAAAGAAAAAATTAATATGCAGCCAAGAAAGGTAATTCGAGGATCATCAATGGAAACAAGTAGTCTAAAAAGTGTAAACAAGAAAGCATGGTTATACGTAGGAGGATTGGATGCAACCAACAATACCAAAAATCTTAGAAGTCATCTACATTCAAAATTTAAAAATGTGGACTTTACCATTGACGAAATTCCAAAACATGAAAATAATGGAAGTAAGAACAAATCCTTTAAAGTAGAATTCAAAATGGAATTGCTAGAAGAAATCTATAAAGCGGAAGTATGGCCAAAAAATGTGATTGTTAAACGATTCAGGTTTTTTCGTCGAAACTTCAATACCAAGTAAGAAACCATTTAAAATATTTAATATAAATGTAGTCACAAAATAATGAAATAGACCAACTTACTATATTCTTGGATCAAGTACAAATTGATATAGCATGTATAACTGAACATTGGTTATCAGGGGAAGAAATAAAGAGCTGCAAAATTCCAGGATATCATGTTTCATCGTATTTTGCAAGAAAAAATAAATATGGAGGGACAGCAATTATGGTGAGAAACGCACTCACAACGAAAAATGTAACATTCCAGTTACTACCCGTCGAGAAACATTTTGAAATGGCAATGACTGAAGTTGAAGATCTCGACACAATAGTACTCTCAATATATAGATCACCATCATGTGTAAGCCACGACAAATTCTTTGAAAAATTAGAAGAATTGATGGAAGAACTAAACAAAAAATTTATGAAAAAATACATATATATATATATATTACTGGGGACTTCAATATAAACACGAAATCTGAACAAAGCGTCCTTTTCATGAATTTACTGAAATAATATGGCTTCCATCCGTTGTTCAAGGATGGTTCAAGAGATAATAATAATGGCTCAACATGCATTGATAACATCCTTGTAAACTGCCCTGAGAGAAACCACTCAAAGTGGACTATAAATCCACACTTGTCTGATCATAAGGGGCAACTGCTAGTTATGGAGGATACCGACCGTAACAGTAAAATGCAGAAACCTAAAAATGAAATCTATATCAAGAAAAGAGACACAAGGAATCCCAATATACAGACTTTGACGAAAAGTTTGGCAAACTTAGATTGGAAGATAGTGTATGACCAACAAAATGCAAACACAGCTTTTGACGTTTTTTTCGAGAGGTTTCAAGATGAATATCAGAAAGCGTGTCCTGAGAATTTCGTAAGAATAAAGAAGAATAATAACAATATTGTATCAAATTGGTACAATGAAGAACTAAAGAAGATGAAGCAAACATTAGAAGCCTTAGCAACTATAGCAGAACTCACCAAATGTCAACAGTCAAGAAATAAATATAAAGAGTATAAAAGCAAATACAGAAAAGCAATACAAACAACAAAAAAGAAGGCTTACGATCAATTTATCAATAACAGCAATAATAAACAACAAGCAATTTGGAAAATAATTAAGGAAGAGAAAAACAAAAGCTGCCCCGAAGTTCCGGCTATATCGCCAACTGCTGACAACTTTAACATCTTTTTTGCACAAATTGGAAAGAAAGTACAGGAAGCAATACCAGCAAGTAACAAAACACCACAAGCCTATCTTCGAAAAAAAAACCTAAGTCCGAAGGATTCCTTCTTCATATCCAGTGTCAGTGAAATGGAAGTACTAGATACTGTTAATAATATCAAGAATAAGCCGATGTTAATACCTCTGACTAATATTATAAACAGATGCTTAGCATCGGGAATATTTCCACAGAAGCTAAAGATATCGAGAATTTGTCCAATTTTCAAGAATGGTAACAAACAACTAGCAGAAAATTATCGTCCTATATCGATACTTCCTGCTTTCTCAAAAGTCTTTCAAAATATAATCAATACAAGACTCATAACTTATTTGGAAGATAAACAATTACTCACGAGACACCAACATGGATACAGAAAAGGCAAAACAACAACTACAGCAATTGCAGATGCACTCCAAACAATTATGAACGCAATTGATCAGAAAAAAAATAATTCAAATAGCAGCCTGCGATTTGAGCAAGGCGTTTGATAGCGTGGAGCATAAAATCTTAATCGACAAACTGGAGCACTACGGAGTTAGAGGTGTTTGCTTGGATCTCTTCCGCTCCTACTTAAGCAGTATAACACAAGTAGTAGAAAAAGACAATATAACATAAAAAATACTAAAAACAGGATATGGAGTACCACAAGGTTCAATTTTGGGCCCAACACTATTCCAAATGTATGTAAGTGATCTGCCAATCAATGAGACATGGGACTCAACGTGCTTGTTTGCTGATGTCACAACTTTTGTACAAACCGCAGATACAACCTTCTTAGTAAGCAAAAGATGGAGAAAACCATGAATGAGGCCAAGGAATGGTTTAATGTATACAAACTAAAGTTGAACACAAACAAAACACAATATCTTGACATTTTCAAGCACAACATAACATCAGAAAGTAAGATCAAGGTACTGGGACTGACGATTGATGCAAATTTACGATGGGAACAACACATAGAAGAGCTTGACAAGAAATTGAGCGCTGCACTATTTACCATTCGAAGAATAATGCAAATAGCTACAAAGGAAGCAGCCTTGACCGCTTACCATGCTATGTTCCACAGCCGAATTAGTTATGGCATACTTTTTTGGGGAACCTCAACATATGCCAACACTATATTCATTAAGCAGAAGAAATGTATACGCCTACTAAATAATGTAAGCAGAAGTGCAAGTTGTAGAGATTTATTCAAGAATATGAGGATCCTTACAATGCCATCACTGTACATTCTTGCTTGTGCAAACTACGTTCAACAAAATAAAAATTACTTTCAAAACAATGAAACATTTCACTTGTATAATACAAGAAGAAAGGAAGAGTTACTCATGCCTTACCATAGGCTAAAAATAAGCCAGCAAAGCATAAATTACACGTGTATAAAAATTTACAACAAGTTGAAAATAGAACTCAAAACTCTGCCACCGGATCTCTTCAATAGCCTACTTAAGAAAAGACTTAGTGAAGCCGCATATGACAGTGTAGACGAATATTTAAAAGAATTATGAAAGTTACACTGATTATGTTTTAAAATGTGTGTTTTTTACGTATGTTTGTGAAATGTTTATACTAAATCACTGTCTAATGTTTTGTAATTGTGCCCAAATTTTGATGTGAATCCTGACGTGCTCATGTTTTATGTAAAGATTAAGAGACGAATAAATTATTATTATTAACATTATTATTATAAGACATTGAGGACCCCTCTGGTTCTTTTATTTTATGGCAACATGAACTCTTCGTCTGCAATGGTCGTATAAGGGGAGATGAAGCGGTGAAGTATACTTATGTTGACATACAGGGCTGTAGTGTAATTGATTTTGTTTGGACTAATATCGATTTAGCATATTTCATTAATGATTTTAGTGTAATAAACAATTCTTCTTGCACGGATCCTAGTTTGTGTATTTTGTCTGTTTTCTCACCATTGATGGTGGTTCGGTGGTCTCTGGGCCCTCAAGTGGTTTGTTGTGCGGATTTCATAAAAATAAAAATAATTACCTTGGAGAGGCTTAGATCGCTAATCGACGTTGATATTAATTTTAGGGGTATCATAGATGATTTGAATTTAGGATATAACTATTTTGTATCAAATATGCATAGATTGATGTTATCAACTGGAATGTTGTCACAAAGAAAAGTAAGTTTGAATAATTATAAATGGGGCATTAAACATAAGCCGTGGTTTAACCGCGAATGTCATATGGCAAAAAAAAAAATAAACTCTCAACTTTTAAGTTGCAAGAGGAATTGTTTTCAGGTCGATGTGGCTCATGAATAATGTAGGCTTAAGAACGAATACAGGACAATCATTACTAATAACAAAAAAAGATATTTTGATGATTTAAGAGCAGCTATTCGTAAACTGAATAACCGTAGCGAATTTTGGGCGGCCATTAATAAATTCAGATATAAAACACAAAAACCAAATCAAATTAGCTGTAAGGACTGGGAGCAGTTTTATCGCTCAATAATGCCGCCCAAATTCTCTCTTAACTTCAAGTATTTTGGCCCATTTGACCCGGAACTAGATGCGGACATTACGATAGAAGAAATTAATTTTAGTATAAATAAAAGCAAATGTAACAAAGCGGTGGGATTAGACTTCATTCCGAATGAAGTTTTCAAATACCTTGGGTTGAATTTTTATTAACTTTATTCAAAGGGGTGTTCAAGGCGGAATCTCCGCCCAAAGCTTGGTTTTTAATTAATTAATTAATTAATTAATTAATACATAAAAAGGCCGAAGCTGATGATCCTAATAATTACAGAGATATAGCTATTTTCAACACAATCACTAAGATATTTACCGGCGTTCTTTACAATAGACTTTATAAATGGGTGGAATTCAGAAATTTATTGCCTCAGGAACAGATGGGGTTTCGGAGAGGTAGAGGATGTCGCGACTGCGTATTTACATTAACAGGAGCCCTGAATATTTGTCTCAGGTTGAAGGGATTGAAAGAGAGTTTGACTTTATAAACCATAATAAGTTATGGTTTAAATTATACAATATAGGTGTGAGTCAGAAATTTATTCGGCTCTTGATGAATTTTTATGATAATGCAGCCATGATTATATCTGATGGTACAGGACTGGGGAGATACCCATATTTGAGGGAGTTCTGCAGGGGGAGATACTGAGCCCTCTACTTTTCTCTTTGTATACCTCGGATGTGGTTGACTTTTTTATTGATCACGGTTCTACCGGTTTATCAATAAATAAAGACAGAGATATTCACATGATACTCTATGCTGATGGTATGGTTTTGCTGTCGCCTTCCTGGATCGCTGCACAGGGGGATCTGAATATCCTTGAGAAATATAGTGTTGAGAACAGTCTCACTGTGAACATAAATAAAACATATGCCATGATGTTCTCCAAAGAAGGTAACTTTTCTGATGTGAGGAGCTTGGTTTGTTATAACAATACAGCCGCACAAATCATGATCAAAAATGCATACGATCTTTTTAAAAACCACAATTTCAATATGGGACCCTCTTTGTGGTAAAGTATACATTCAGCAATAATTACATATAAATATTATTGTTTTATTTCTAGATGACTGCAAAGTGTTTAGGGGTAGGCATTAACACTGTTAATAGGTACAAGAACGGTGTACCCAGAAACGAAATACCACCAGCTCAGAAATTCAATAGGAAGTAGATTGGCTGTTAAATGATGAAATGTCAAGAATTGAGCTGTCATCGTTTGACATTTATTTAGTAAAAAGTTGGGAAATTTTAACCATGGAACGCTACACTCTTGAACAAAGAATTTTAATTGTGAAAATTTACAATCAAAAGGGTGAAAATTTTACTGTATCACTTCGTGAAATTCGAGCAGCTTTTCCTCGTAATCCAGCTCCTTCTGAGACCTCTGTGCGTAATTTAATCGCTAAATTCGAGGCTCACGGTACTGTTGCAGACAATAGACCAACACAATACGCTCGTACTGGCCGTAGTGATGCAAATATAGCCGCTGTACAGCAAAGTGTTGAGAATGAACCTGGAACATCAACTCGTCGACGTTCGCAACAATTGAGCATCACCAGAGGCACTTTGCGCAACATTTTGCATAAAGATCTTCATCTTCACGCTTATAAAGTTCGACTCGTTCAAGAATTAAAGGCGGCCGACCATTGTTTGCGTCGAACGTTTGTTTGGCTGTTTGAGAAACTAAACGAAAACAACGCATTTTGCAACAAAATAATCTTTAGTGATGAGGCGCATTTTCAATTAGGCGGTTATGTAAACAAACAAAATTGTCGGATATGGGGCTAACAAAATCCACAAACAGTGCTCGAAAAACCATTACATCCAAAGAAAGTGACCGTACGGTGCGGTTTGTGGTCAGGCGGCATCATCGGCCCGTATTTTTTTAAAATGAGCAAGGAAACGCCGTCACCGTGAATTCTTTGTGCTACCAAACCATGATAACCGATGTCTTGTGGCCACAATTGGCTAATGTTGACATCAGTGGCCTTTGGTTTCAGCAAGGCGGCGCCGCGAGGCACACAGCCGACCAAACAATTCAGTTATTGCGTAATTTCTCGATTTGGCGATGTCAATTGGCCGCCTCGTTCTTATGATTTAACGCCGCTGAATTAATTTCTCGGGGGCCATTTTACGTGAACAAACCACAAACAACTGGCGCTCTGAAAGATGCAACTCGGCACTGCATTGACGAGATAAGCGAAGATTTGTTGCAAAATGTGGTTCAAAATTTTGTGAAACGAGCGGACGTCTGCCGACGTGCTACAGGTGGACATTTGCCCGAAATCATATTCCATTATTAATTCCCATATTTCTACTTTACATTGGTATCAATAAAACTTAATTTGTCAAAAAAGTGTGTTTTAAGCCATTTACTTCCTAATCTCAATACATTTTTCATCCATTAAAACTATTTTTTTTCACCAAAAAAGGTATTTTTATTAAAATCGGATAATGCAATATTTTTTTATGGGGTTTAAGGTTTTTCAAGAGATAGCTTACGCCCTTACAACAGGGGTAAGTGGTATCTGAAAGTGTGTTTTTTCATTATTTGTTGTCACGGATAACGTAAAATTGGCTTGGTACTGATTGGTATAGTCCTTATACAGGGTGACTCAGAGAAGATGGATGTTTTTTTTTTGAATAGCACAGTTGGTAGTACTGCTACGACGCAAAACGCGTGTTCTACGTTTAGTGTACATCCGAGAGATTTGTTTTAGTCTGGTTCCAGCAGCCATGGAACGCTATAACGACAAGGAGCGCGCGTTTTGCGTAGAACAGTATTTTCGAAGTGATTCGGTCGTAACAGCGCAAAGACAGTTCCGGAAAACATTCATAGTTACTCGGTGTAAACATGTACCAAGCCGCAATTCAATTTTCGTGAGACGGCTACTGCAACAGATAAAGAACGTGCCGGCCAGAAAAAAAAGGTTCGTACACCTGTAAACATCGATCGAGTTCGGGCAGCTCTCATTAACAGTCCTAGACGTTCCGCTCGTCGTCACGCGGCTTCTTTAAATCTGTCGAGGGAATCTGTGCGCCGCATATTGGTGGAAGACTTGGGATTTCATCCTTATAAACTTATGATAACCCAGGAATTGAAAATTACCGACCATGGGCAACGAAAAAGTTTTGCTGAAACGATGCTGCTAAAAATCCAAAATGAAGAGATCGATTTAAACAATCTGTTAATGAGCGATGAAGCGCATTTTGAATTATCCGGCTCGGTAAATAAACAAAACTGCCGCTACTGGTCACAATCTATCCCTAACGCGTTTGAACAAAAGCCGTTACATAGCCAGCGAGTAACCGTTTGGGCCAGAGTAGCGAAGTGGGGAATAATCGGTCCTTATTTTTTCCCGCTACCGTGAACGGAACGCGCTATATCGAGATGTTAAACTCGTTTCTTCTCCCCTCGCTGCGTCGTCGTCGTCGTCTGAGTCGGACGTGGTTCCAACAGTATGGCGCTACTTGTCATTGTTCGAAAGAAACGCTCGCAGTACTGCAAAAAGCGTTTGGTAGCCGAATATTGTCGCGTCGAATGAATTTCGCCTGGCCGCCGCGCTCGCCCGATTTAACGGCTATAGATTTTTTTCTATGGGGTTATCTTAAAAGTCGCGTTTACGACACCCGTTCGCAAGATTTAGAAGTGCTGAAGACTCGGATTTCGGAAGAAATTACAAAAATTGAGCGCCCGATGCTCGAAAGAGTCTTCGAAAATCTCGTAAAAAGACTAAAAGAATGTGTAGTTCAATATGGCGGTCATTTGAACGACATTGTGTTTCACAAATGAATATAAATGAATCTCTCGTATTTGTAATTTAAAATAAATTTTGATTCAAAAATTTTCGGTGAGTAGCTTTTGAGTTATTGAAAAAAGAAAACCATCCATCTAATCTGGGTCAGCCTGTATGTACACTACCGACGGAAAGTTTCTGGACAAGCTTCTTGTTTGCTTTTTAATTGAAATATAATACATAAACACATTAACTTGATCTATAACGAAAATGCTATGTTAGTTTACAAAGTGTGTACGATCGTGTCTTCGACTTTTCTCCCTGTCCCCGCGCACTGTTTGTGAAAAACAAAATAAAATCATCATCGGCAACATTTAGTATCTGGCATGTAACGAGCTGCATGTATTTAAATTATTTTTTTCTATCTCTTATGAAAATTGGATTATTTTTTGCATTATTTCGATTTCTGTTAGTGATTTTATTATTTCCACATAGTTATATTACTTTGAAGGTAAGTAAATTTTCTTGTTTTGTGGCATTACTTTCAGTAATCTTGTAGTCAAAATAATCAATTTTTTTATTCATTTATTTAAGAAATTAGGAAGGCATCCTAATACAAGTGTAGAACAACGTGCATCTATTATTGCTCTTCGCAAGGAAGGTTTTACTATACGTTATATTGCGTATAAATTAAATTTACCACATTCTACTGTCGGAGATACCATCACTCGTTTCGAAAAAAACTGGTTCAAATAAGGACAGAAAACGCAGTGGGAGGCCCCCCTAAAGCAGAGGATAAGTCCCTAATCATCATGTCCAACATGAACAGCAAGCTTACAGCTCCGGAAATTCAAACGCGGTTCAATGAAAGTCACGATAGACAGATATCAGTAAGTGTAGTAAAGGAACGCTTACAAAAAGCTGACCTAAATGGCAGAATTTCTACTAAGAAACCAATCTTGCGAAAAAATTTCTTCAAATAGCTCCAGTTCGCTCAAAAATCGATCAAATAACTTTTTTTCTATTATTTTTGTTTTTGAATGTAGTTTAAAAAAAATAAGAAAAAATATACTGACTCGTCTTTAATTTTTTTTTCGAAATTACTGGAAATTTTTCTGATGATTACGATTTTTATTTATTACTACTATCATTATTTTTTCAATTTTGAAGTTCTGTCTACATCCTTTAGAAAGGTCTTAAACGAAATAAGGTGAAAAAACAATTTTTTTTCCTTCAAGTGGAAAAAAAAATTTCAAGTACTTTGATTCCTGTTATATGTGGCGAGTCCTTTCATTACTGTAGCTAAACCGGGATTCTTGATAAGATCAATAACGTTCCCAGCAATTTCATATCGTATTTCATCTAAGAGAAACAAAAGCCCATTGTTGATGAATTTAATGTCAGGAAATGTTGAGCCAGATTCTTAATTTTTTATTACAATTTTGCCTTCTATGTACAAATCACTTAACCATGGTAGTGAATACAGATCTTGTTGTTGAATTGGAATTCTGATCTCATCACTAACATTGTATGATGTGGAGGCGTACGGTTGATGAATATGGTTTTCAGCATACGTTATGGACTCATCAAACGCAGCTTTATCGTTTACGTTCAAAATTTCGTAATTCATTCTTACACCAGCACAGTGAATCCTAATGATCTAAGAAATCGTTTATTCTCCGTTGTCAACCGCTTGGTAGCAACAACCTTACTGACTGCTTCATTCCGTGGTAGTAAGCTTATATGATTGGTTTGAGCACGATCATGATTATTGTTGAATACAATACCCATCACAGTTTCAGCAGATGTAGTCTAGCTGTGACGACTTCTCCTCGAAAATTAATCAATTTTCCATCTTGATCGGTTATTTTAACTACTATTTCATCGATTTCTCGCACGCTGATTGGTAGATAGATTACATTTGAAGGAGTTTCAACGATGCGATAGCCAGGAGGGACTAATGGGAAAAACTCATGGATTACATGAACTTTTTCGCCGTTTCGAAATGAACCGCTATGTTGCACTCTACACAAATGGCATTTAAACTTAGAATTTTTGATGGATTGTCTGATTCATGTTTGAGATTTGCCTTTAACTTTCTTGATTTGAAACCCAACAGGCTACCAATTGTACCCTCCTTAGAGAAATCAATAGTCACTGTACTCTTTAGCTCACATTTCAATGTATTGTTGTTGCCTCTGATGCGCAGGACTTGCTTGGCGTTTCTCCGTTTGTGGTAGTCCTCTACATCGTTCGATTTATAGGCTAGGCAGTTAACGAGCTCCCTATTAAGATACGCACTTATGTCGTCTATTTCATAGGAGCCCACTGGAATCACTATGCAAGCCAGCTCTTTATTTTGTGAATAAAAGTAAAACTTATTGTTCGTGCTATCAACATTGGGAAATGAATTGAATGTTTCAAGGTTTATGAGACCCAACACATAATTACCATCATCCAAAACTACAGGAGGATAGTATTGACTCCAGAGTACAGAGCTCGTTCCACACAGGGTGAACGTGAACGACATTTCTGCGGTTGCAACGTAACTGAGATTCTCAAGCTCCACTATGAGAATATATATACTTTAAGCATAAATTTCCACAAATATTTGTATTGTAGGATTGAAAATTCTCATGATTGTATAGAATCTCACACGGACCATTGTGTCTGAGGTATGATATCAGTTCTGCTGGAGGTCTGAGATCACCGAAGCTGTCGAAATACGTAGCACTATTCCCTCTCTTCACATAAGCTGTCCAGTGAGTTCCCGCACCTGAATTATTGTCTAAGTTTATCACACCACACTCATTGACGCGTGCACCCGATTTTGGTAATTTGTCACGCATAAACACTCCCCTAAAACCCCTAATCCTAAGTAGCTTAGCAAATTTACGTAAGTCTATGTCAGTAAGAGCACGGTTGGGGAGCTTTATGGGGAGTTTTTTGGAGGTTTTAAAAAAAGTCCATATCCTGTTTTGTAGGGCTTCAAGTACAAGCCACTGCCTGATTTGCCCAGTGATATTGCTTCCATTTTCTGGTTATGTCTCTGACTTTCCTTCAGCTGATCCTTTGCCGCTTTCGCTTCATTGATGGTCTTAGCAATTGCTGCTGCACCACCACCCAAAGATCCTAATGCCCCTAATGCTGCGAATATTGGAATCAAGGGTAAAATACCGCCAGTTTTCGAAATTGGCACTACCCGAACAGGCTTGACGATTCTCTTCCCCTTGAAAGACTTTGCAGACCTAAGTGCAGCATTTACAGCACTCTTGACGCTCTGGAATTTCTTTTTCTTGATGGCTGATCGTGCTTTCTGTAGCATCTGTTTGAACGTTAGTTTCTTTCCTCCACGTCCGCTTTTACAACCCATACCAAGTTTAACTTTTGCCTTCATTACGCCTGCAACACCAAGCGCAGAGATCTTTTCTCCTACAGAGGTGTCTGGCGAATGTAATCTCTGTTGTGCTTTCTCAAATAATATATTGTCTGCTTTATGTCTCTCTTCCAAGTTTTTATGTTCTGCGTAAGCTATGTCGTGCTCTTTACACGCCTCGTCCAATTTGTTGATGCCTTTGTCACCTCTTGCAAGTCTTTTCGCCAGTTTCGTTCCTGGTCCACAAAATTTATAACCAGGAATGTGCAATTCTACTGGCAATTTGTTTATAATGGAATTCACTATGCCGTGTCCTCTCTTTCTGGAAGCAGGTCTCCGACTGTGAGTGGTTGAGCTGTTTACAAGCATTTCACTTAACTGCAGAGTTGTGATACAGTGAGACTATTTATATACCCTGGTCAGTGATGTTGTAGCATCAGTTATAAGCAAACATGCGCATAGTTCAGCATCCCCTTACTTTACCAATAAAGAATTATGACACAGGCGGTATTAATGAGTACAAAAGACATGGGGAATTGCTTCCCTCTACCGTAAGATGTCTCATTGTAGGACCCTCTAATTGTGGTAAAACGAACGTTATCATAAACCTACTTCAACATATCAATGGATTAAGGTTTGAAAATATATATGTTTACTCAAAGTCATTATTTCAACCAAAGTATCAATACTTGCAAGAGCTTCTAAAGCCTATCAAGGGTATAACGTACAGTTTTTTCAATGGAGTTGACAGCAACATACCACCACCACATGAGGCAAAATCTAATTCCGTTTTCATATTTGATGATGTTGCATGTGACAAACAAAATACAATGAAAGAATATTTTAGTATGGGTAGACATAAGAATATTGATTGCTTTTATTTATGCCAAACATACGTTGGCATACCAAAGCATCTTATTCGTGACAATGCAAACTTCTTAATACTCTGCAAGCAGGATCAGTTGAACCTACGACACGTCTATGATGAACATGTCAATACTGACTTTACATTCGACAAGTTCAAAGATATCTGTGCTTTATGCTGGAACAATCATCACGATTTCTTAACTATAGACAAAGAAAGAGATATTGATCAAGGCATATATCGAAAAGGTATCGACTGCTTCATTCAGCAGTTTAGTTAAATGAATGGTACTCGACTCCTCATTGTCAGTGTAGATTTGATGGAGACCGTTGCATGATGGCTTCAGAATATACGAAAATAAACAAGTCTATCAAACTGAGCAAAGAGCTTATTAAAAAGAGAAAGGAGATTAGACAAAAGCTTAATATGCTTAAAGAGGATCAGTTGAGGCATGAGAATGCATTCCAACCGATCAAAAAGCATTTAGAAATCTTTGCCGATAAACTTGACACATAAACACCAGCTTCCGACGAGGTGAATGATTTCATTTACAACACCCCTAAGAGGACTAAGGATGACGTAATTGAAACACAAGGATTCCTCCACAGCACCCCTAATCGACCAAAATCAACGGGTCGAAGGCGAATTATGGCCAAGGTTACTAACCTCAAGAAAAGAGTTGACTCATTGAAAGAAGATCCTCTTGAAGTGAAGGAAGACCCTCTAGAGTTCAAGGAGGAGCTAATAGCACAATATGGTCCTGTGAAGGTACCAGAAGATGAAAAAAAGGTTTGAGGAACTTCAAGAAAAGTCTGTTGCCGAGAGTCGTGAGCACATTGGGCAATATATTGACCAGGAAATGTACTATGAGTATTTGGACACATTTGATGAACTGCCTTGGAAATATATAGATGACATGCAACATGATCACAGAGGACAGTTTGATCATCGAACAGGAATCAGACATCAAAAGGAAGATGATAAGTACTATATTGGTACAGCTGAAGTTATATTCAAGGGTCCTGATGTTAAAGTCAATAATACCATTTACAAGGGTACCCCAGGACTATATGAGCTCCTATTCAAAAATCATCCACAGGAATTCAACGATGATGATTTGAAGAAATACAAACACATATTAGATAACAGTAACGCTGCTAGAAAAGATTACAACCCAAAATTGCATATTCTAGGAACGCGGGCTGAGAAATACAAGAAAATAATAGCACCGCTCTATAAATTTCAGAGTGGTAAAGGAATGGTAAAGCATGTGAACCATCATCCTATTGACTACGTTTATTGGGATGATCCAAATGAGCTCGTCAATAGACTTCGTCTGTTAGTAGGTTCTCAGACAGCAGGGAATACGGGTCTACAGAACGAAATCGTTTCAATTATTGAAGAGTTGCGTGAAGCGCACATAATAGCGTGAAATGACTCTAGATAAGTTTGGTCGTCACATAATCAAACATCAAAGCAGGCCTGCTGATAAGGATGTAACTGTCAATAGATCTCAACATTTGTTTTACAATATGATTCTAACATTCAATCCAAGATTTATTAGTCATAACGTCTTTGTACTAAATACTGGCCTTTCATACTACCAGTTTCTATTTCCGTACGCTATTATTGAAAACATTATTTTTAACGCGCACCTCATCATTCAATGACATAATCGTTTTCGAATGTGAAGATGATATAAGACACAGCTGGACAGCCGACATGATTATTAGGATGCCAGTAATCATTGAGTCTGTTACATCAGAAGGAGACAATGAAGAGGGTAGTTAAACAATTTAATCCTTCAACTGTCAAGCAAGATGTGGTGAACGAGCTACATAAGCCAGCAAGGGTGAATTTTAGGAGAAGACATGTGATAATTAAGGGTATCAATGAGACATTACAAGCTGATCTGGTGGAAATGATCCCTTATGCTAAAGAAAACGGTGGATACAGATACATATTGATTGTGATAGACTGCTTCTCTAAATATGTTTGGGCGGTTCCAGTACGTTCAAAACCGTCAAATGATGTTACTGCAGCAATGCAATCTATTTTAGTAAAGCTTCAACCCTTACCAAAACACATACAAACGGATCAGGGAAAGAATTCTATAACTTAAAGTTTAAGAAACTAATGGACAAATAAGGGATCAATCACTATAGTGTTTACTCAACAAAAAAGGCATCGATTGTAGAGAGGGTGAACCGCACGTTAAAGGCACTCATGTGGAAGCAGTTCAGTCTGCAGGGAAACTATAAGTGGTTGAATATAATAGATAACATAGTCAATAAATATAACAATAGCTACCATAGAACAATTAAAATGAAACCGTCACATGTTAAGAAATCGAATGAGCAATCAATTCTGAGATCTGCTTACACATCTATCAAAGTTGCTGAACAACATACAAAGTTCAATGTTGGAGATAAAGATAGAATCAGCAAATATCGGGGACTGTTTGACAAAGGTTACACTCCTAACTGGTCCAATAAAATTTTCACTGTTAGATAAGTGCAACTTACTAATCCCACTACATATTTACTGAGAGATAAGGAGGAACAGGATGTAGTTGGAGCATTTTACGAGTTGAAACTTCAAAAAGTCAAGCATCCATATGTATATCTATTAGAGAAAGTTCTCAAGAAACAGGGAAATAAACTGTTAGTTAAATGGCTTGGGTTTGTTAAGAAATTCAACTGCTGGATTAGCAAAAGTAGTCTAACATAATAAAATGTGAACAAAACAATATAAATAAAACACACTACATGAGAAAGGCTTTTATTTTATTATCTACCAATACATTATTTAATTTCGTACACATATCGAGTTAAGATTAGACACAATTTCCCAATAAGTATGCTAAGCCAAAATAGAATTAAACCTATTACGGCAAACATCATGACACCAAGATCTTGATAACCACATTGAGTGATCCATGCACAGTCATTCATCAAAATATATTCACCTTTATCAAATTTCTCACTGACTACTGTTTGCCATTCACCATCAACATATGTTTGATTTGGTAACAAGTAGCGTATCTTAAATGAAACTATATCATGTGCCTTATGGAATGCTAAAGTACACATTCCAGCATAGATATCCATTTTACTCCATTTATTGGGCCATGTCTCATCAAAGGTGTTGTTATAGTCAACTGTTGCAAAACATGCCGTAATATCAAAAGGAATTGATGTGAATAATGTGTGGTTTACAAGTATGATCTACAACCATGTAGATCAAACTCCCTTCAAAAGTGTCTTCATTTATATCATCTATTTTACTTTTCGTAAACATTTGTGCAAAGTGGTGTGGCAACACGACTTTAAAGTATTTGCACTCCACTACCACTGCATCACCATTCTTAGTGTTGATCCTACAAAAGGATCGGATTTCAAATTCTTCACCAATTTCCAACGATTTGACGCCAACAAATGGCTTCATGTGTAGCGAGGAGTTGACACATCTTAAGAAGGATGTAGTCATTTCAACAAACGTTGCTCACTGACAAATGCCGAAACAGAAATGCCACACTTTATCTATGTGATAGGGATTACATACACGTTTGTGTAACAAACATATGCGATGAGGATTAGGTACGATGAAAGAAGTGACTTGGAATATGCTTTGACTTATGTAACTCTCTGACAAACTCCATGAAGCTACAAGCAACGCATTTTGTGTTCGGTTGATCTGTTTCACCACCACTTAATGCACCACATAATGCACTTATATTGTACGGGAACAACCATCTCAACAGCACTGAAATGTCTAAGTCTCTACTCTTATATATATATATATATATATATATATATATATATATATGTAACCGTCAAGGTTACAAGATCACAAACACCTGTATTTCCGGCACCGATATGTGTTTTCAGCTTCTACCACTGTTATCTCAGAATTTTGAATTTCCCGCCTTTGCCGTGCTTAGGGAAAAGGCAGTAATGTTCACTTACTGCTTTTTTTAAATTTCAGTGTCAAAATGTTTAATTATTTTACGTTTATCTAGAGTACAATTTTACGTTAATAATGTTATTTTTATAGAATAGTAATTTTTTCAAATTCGACAACTATTTTGAATTAATTACATTTTCCCAATACTAACAGTTGAAGTAGACTTTACTATACTAATATCTTAATGGTAAAGTGACACTTTTCTTCAGTAGTGCAGAAAAGTGTCACTTTTCTGCACTGGTGAAGAAAAATGTATTTTCTTCACTAGTGGGGAAAAGTGTCTTTTCTTTTAGTTTCTATTAAAAATGATGTACAACAAGTTTTTTTTGTGGGACAAATCGACGCAATTTTTTTTCTCAATATCACACATTTTTAACAATTCAAAAATTCACAGATTAAATTTTGGAATATAAGAAAAAAAAACAAACAAAAAACTGAGAGTTAAAATACCTCTATCTTCAATTAAATTATATATTAATTATTCCCAGTGATTCAATTTAAATTAATTTCGGTTAATTTGAATTTAAATTTCGATTAAAAATAATTGCGTCTACCACAGATGGTCTACTTTAATGAAACACAACTGATCTCCTCGAACACCAAATTGCAAATGACTCTGGTCTCAACTTTTGCGACGCAAATCGGCCTCGAAGATCTTTCCATGAAGAACCAGAATTTCTGTATATATAGATATAAAAAATATGTATAGGTCCAGAAATAGATGTAAGGTCGAAATTTTAAGAAACAATGTTAGTTTGTTAAACAATAATACTATACATATATATTAGGGTGGTCGTTAAAAATAAAATTTTGTCAGACGCCCTAAAAAACCCTTCCTCTTGAAGAAAAAATCCGGGGGAATGTTTTTCTTTTTTTTGGACAACAAGAACACGTGCCGCACGCCCTTTGAAGATTATTTCTTCATAAAATTACAATTTTTTCAAAATATCTCTTAAAGTAGACGGATTTGAGAAAAAATCATTGAAAGCAATTTCATAGAAGTAAAATTCTCTATAGAAAAGGTGTCTTTTGATTTTTTCAATAGTAAACCCAATAACTTCATAAAATCAAAAATTTCAGACATATAAACGTGTTTTTTTCGGAAATAAAAACCATTTTGTAACTTAAGTAAAATTCACAACTATTAATTTAACGGTTTTTATTTCCGAAAAAAATACGTTTATACGTCTAAGAATTTTGATTTTATGGAGTTATTGAGTGCATTATTGATAATATCTCCATAAATATCAACTTAATGAAAAAATCAAAAGAGACCTTTTTTGTAGAGAATTTTATTTCTATGAAATTACTCTTGATGATTTTTTCTCAAATAAGTCCACGTTAAGAGATATTATGAAAAAACTGTGGTTTTATGAAGAAATAATCTTCAAAGGGCTTGCGGCACGTGTTCTTGTTGTCCAAAAAAAAAGAAAAAAATTCCCCTGTATTTTTTCATCAAAAGGAAGGTTTTTTAGGGCGTCTGAAAAAATTTAATTTTTAACGACCACCCTAATATATATATATATATATATATATATTAGACTGTATCAGAAAAATCGAGTATTTTTTTTTCAAAAGGCACCCTGCAAATATTGTTCAGGATGTCGAAACAATGGGCCTGTGAAAATATCAGCTCTTAATTTTAATATCTACAGGTGCCTCATCGCGATTTTCCATTTCCCATTTGATTAACATGGGAAAAAGATTCTCTTGCACTTTGGAATTTTATAGCTCACGTTGAGAACATTATTTCGAAATGACTGAAATTCACTCTTATACAAAATTTAACGCTCTACAAAAAAGATCTCTTACAATTTTTTGATACATTTATTTCTTCAAAAGTTATTCAAGGTTAATGGTAAATTTTTAAATTTTTCCAGTTTTTTGACGCAACCATCAACTTTTTGGGAAAATTTTATAGAACATTTTTGTAGAGCATTTGATTCTCTATAACTTATCTCTATAAAAGTTTTTGATATTTCTTACAGGTCGTACGTTATTTGCAATGAACTGATTTTTTTTTATTCTAGAAATTTCTAGTAATATTTTCGCATTCAATACTGTGAGTCAAATAACTTTCGACCTGTAAAAAATATCAAAAACTTTTATAAAGATAAGTATAGAGAATAAAATGCTCTACAAAAATGTTCTATAAAATTTTTCATAAAGTTGATAGTTACGTCAAAAAATTGGAAAAATGTAAAAATTTTCCATTAACTTTGAATAAATTTTGAAGGACTAAATATCTCAAAAAATTCTAAGAGACCTTTTTTGTAGAGCGGTAAATTTTCTATAAGACTATATTTTAGTCATTTCGAAATATTGTTTCGAATGTGAGCTATAAAATTCCAAAGTGCAAGAGAATCTTTTTCCCATGTTATGGGAAATAGAAAATCGCGATGAGGCACCTGTAAATATTGAAATTAATAGCTGATATTTTCACAGGCCCATTGTTTCGACATCCTAAACAATATTTGCAGGGTGATTTTTGAAAAAAAAATTTTTTCTGATACAGTCTAATATATATATATATATATATATATATATATATATATTTATTAATTTATATATTTATATATTTATATATTTATATATTTATATAGGTATATAGGGTAGGGGGGCAAAGTGGGCCCCGTAAGGAAAAAAATCATAATATCAATAATTTTTTTACGCGTTTACTTTTTTTTGGCCCTTGATTCTTATTTAACATTATTATGCTGCGTCCATTAAAATTAAAAAATATAAAATTTGGGGAAAAGTGGGCCCCCCAAAAAAAAATTAATACCTATAATAAAAAAAATAGACTAAATCGTCGTTAGTATTAGGAAAAATGACAACATTTTTGTACAAGTACAAACTTTACACGGTGGGAAGTGTCTTTTCACACTCGCGGATTTGGATCACTCGGCCTTCGCCTCGTGATCCAAACTATCCGCTCTTGTGAAAAGTGTCACTTTCCCACCTTGTAAAGTAAATAACTATTCCTAAGTATAAAAGCAGAAAATCTATTTTTCAAAGTGAGAAAGGAGTAGAATCCAAACTATACTGCTTTTATCTTCTGAGAGTGATAAGTACTGCTTTTTTACTCTTTATTAAATGTCATATGGTAATATTCTGATCCGCAGTTACCGACGAAAAAAGCAGTAACTGTCATTTTACTGCTTTCTTCTGTTGAATTGTGGAAATTTTAAAGTAAAGTATTTAATTGTCGTGAACGCTGTGCAGTTCCCTTTAGGATTTTCCAGTTAATAATTTTGGAGGTAAGTGTATTTGTGTTAAAAAAAAGTCGTATTTCACAATTTTAAAAATTAATATACATTTCAATATTTTGACGTGTTGTCATTTGCAAGTATTGTAAGTTTTAAACGTGATTTTATATGTTTACAAATTTCTAACCCTACTTTTTTTACTCAATTATGTATAAGACTTAAATAAAGTTTCCTATCTCGACTCAAATAAAATATCAATATTAATTATTATGATAATAATATAATCAATAATAATAATTTTTTAATAATAATCATAATTATTTCAATATTTTTTCACAGATTGATAAGTGTCATTTTCAAAAATGGAAGTTGATTCCCTGGACCAAGAATCCAGTGAGCGTGAAGAAAATGACCGTTGTATTCGAACCATTAGCTTAAAAACTTTTGAAGCATTTACAGAAGATCAAATTTTACCATCACTATGTTTAGAAAATTTACAAGACCATTCAATGATCTTTGACGAAGAAGTTCAACTTCCTAATGATATTGACGATGTGTTTATTGTGGTCGATGAGTGTTCGATGAGTGAAGTTTCTGAAGCTGTATCATATGAAAACGTTACAACAGATGCGTCATCGGAAAACACCAACGATAGAGCAGACATTGATGACGACGTTCAAGGTGACATAAATAATAACGAAATAATTTAAACATCAGATACTGACGACATTGAAATAAATGCTAATAATTCCATACCTAAGCGTAAAAAAACCGAAAGTAGAGAAGACTTGGCTAAAAAAAGAAAAATTGAGAAACACTATCTTAGAGATCCTTGTCCTGATTCCTGCATCAAAAAATGTACCTCGAAATTCTCTCGAACTTGCCGAGAAGCTATTCACAAACAGTTTTGGTCATTAAGTTGGATAGAACAAAAATCGCTTCTTTTGAAACGCAAGAAAAGTAGTTAATAAAAAATCCGAAGATTCTTTTAGAAACTTATCATTTATATATAAGTTTTCGGTTGAAGGAAAAAGTGAAGTAGTATGTAAAACATTTTTTCTTACAACTCTTGGTTTTCATCCGAAACGTGATAAAGTTATTTTTAATGTACTCCACACCGATGTGCCTTTAAGTGATAACATTCAGTTGCAGCCTGCGCCAGATGGACGTGGTAAAGCTTCTCCACCAAGTAAAATTGATAGATCTAAAATATTAGAGCACATTGAACGCTTCAATCCAACTATATCACATTACCGACGTGAACATGCACCAAACGTGAGATATTTGCCTAATGATTTGACAATTACCATGATGTTTAATTTTTTTAAAGAAGAATTTCCAGACTTTAAAGTGTCTTATGAAACATAAAGAAAAATTTTATCTGAAGAAAATATTCACTTCACAAAACTCGGTCATGAAGAATGTGAGATTTGTGAAATTCACAACATTCATTTTACAGACCACTCAAAAGAAATTGATAACACATGTGACGAGTGTAAAAAGTGGATAATACATGATAAAAAAAGTAAACAAGCAAGAAAATATTATCAGGATTGTGCCAAAATGTCGTACGATAGCGAAACACTTTGTATGTCTGCTGATTTGCAGAAAATAATTATGTTGCCTCGTGTCGAAAGTTTAAAGTCAGCCATATTTACAAACAGACTTACAACATACAATGAAACTTTTGTTCCTGTCGGTAAAAATCAAGTTAATGTTGCATCTTTCGCTGTAATATGGCACGAAGGAATACGAGAGCGTAGTAAAGAAGAGATAACTTCAACCTCTCACCAATTTTTTCTTCAGCATAAAGATTATAAAAAAATAATATTATGGTTAGATAATTGCTGTACTCAGAACATAAATTGGGCTTTTTTATCCTATCTACCATATATTATAAATTCTTCTTTGATAAATACTCAAGTGATTGAAATTAACTACTTTGAACCAGGACATACATTTATGGCAGCAGACTCATTTCACCATCAAATAGAACTTGCTATGAAGAAAAAGGGCAAAGTTTATGATTTTCCTGAATTCGTTCTGGCTGTTGAAGGAGCAAGGAAAAAAGTCAACGTAAAAGTTATGGATATTTGTGACTTTTATTATTTCCTTGATCATACTTCTGTAAAAAATAGAAACTTTAATCATGATAAGACTGAAAAAGTATATTTAACGAATATCGTCCAAATAGAAGTTAATAGAGAAACGACTGATTTGAAATACAAGACTGATTACGACGGAGACTTTAAAATATTAAATAATTACTTAAAAGCTATAGCTGCCAAAAAAGGTATTCCTGATCCAATTCCATGTGAAAAAAAATTGGAATAAGTAAAGCCAAGAAAGATGCGATTTTAAAAAACATTTGTCCTTTAATACCTGACGATCATAAAGCTTTCTGGCAAAATTTACCAGAAAAATAACTATGATTTTAAAATTAAAAGTGATATTTTTTCATTGACTTGATACAATTTGTTGAGGTTCTAATTAGCTTTCGTTTTGGTTAAAAAGTTTTCCACATAATTAAACCTCCGCTTCTTCCAAAATTTTATAATTCCCAAAGATTTTAAAAAATAATCTTTGTTTAATTTTTAAGACTGTTATTTTTCATTATCTAAGATTTCGGAAATTTAGAAAAATTAATTAATTGTTAAATAATTGTATTCATCTTTACATAAACAACAATATAGTTGTTTTTATATAAGTATTAATCGTACAATTATTGTACAAATGTGACTCATACGTCACAAAAACTAGATAATTAAAATTAGTATTTTATACTTTGTGATTTAACGGTGATAAGATTATAATTTTTGTATCTAGTTGTGTTGATTTTTCGATCAATAAAATATATTTAAAAAAAATTTTTTATTCCGTATTTATTCCTGCGTTTTTGTAAACAAAATAATTTATATAACAATTATCAAAAACAACGGAAAAAAGCAATAATCTTGTTTTAAAGAGTAAAAAGGCAGTAAATCTCATGTTGCTGCCATTTTGGTTACAACAATAAAAGACAGTACGTCATTTATTTTAGGCCCGTCAGTTGATTACTTTTTGAAAATGCACAAAAATAACTTTTTATAGAATCATGTAAAATATTATTCATCATTAACTTATAATTACAGAAGAATAATGCTATTAATTTAGTTATAAATTATCTGAAATTTAAATTCGATTTTTCTCTAATTTAGCTTTTTGCGCTTTACTGCCTTTTCCCTAAGCACGGCAGTATACTACTTAGCAGTACACAAAAATTAAAGTTACTATCTGTAGGGACCAAGCATATCGTATCATTTCATCAAAAATTGGTGATGACAATTGATGATGAACAATCGATTGGATTTGGTTCTTGTTTGTAAAAAAAAATATGTAAAATAAAGTTAAATAATAACATTTTCAAATCTTTTTACTTATTATAATAATCATTTATAAGTATTATTATTAGAATTATTATATTTGTTAAAAATTTTAAAAAAATACTACAATTAACATGTCACTTTATATTTAATAAAGTATTGTTATTAATAAATATTAAATTGTAGAAACAATAAATAAACAATACAAATTCAATAACATAAAGAGAAAAAAGTTGAGAACGAGTCTTGAACCCAGACCCGTCCGCATGGTAAGCTAGAGCATAACCGACTCGGCTACAACGCCGCTGCCGGTCTACAAAGCTCACTAGGACATAAGCTGAATCATAAACTTTAGAGCCCCTTTCTTCCGAATCTTCTGGCCATTAGGCGCTATTACTTTCAAGATTGAAGACTTTTTAAGAGTTCTACTATTTCGCAGAGTCTCGTCCCCAAATGAATTTCCCAACTCATGCCGTCCCCTTGTAAGTAGAAAACATAAAAATATAACAATTGAAAAAAATAAAAAACTTGTTCCAGAAACAGTAACCTATTATAATATCACCAAGTATGGCGTTGATGTGTTTGACCAAATGGCCCGAAAATATAGCGTTAAAGCAAGTTCACGCAAATGGCCTCTACAAGTTTTCTACAACATCTTAGATTTAGCAGCTATCAATGCTTGGATTCTGTATAAAAAGACGACTCAAGTAAATATTTCACGAAAAGATTTTATTTTCCAATTGGCTGAAGAGCTAAGAAATAAATATAGAGAAGAAGTCGAGAACAATTCCATTCCAATGTCAGAAATTCATGCTACTGACATAAGGAAGAATTGTCAAGATCAACAAACATGCAAAAGTAACAGATGTAGAAACCATTGCGCTAAATATAATAGAAATGTTTGCGGAAAATGTGTTTCAAAAACGGAGTTTATATGTTAAAGACGTTTTCCATAATTTTTTTGATAATAAACATTTCATTTAAATTGATTTGGAACTATTTTCTTTGCAAAAAACTTCAATTTTCTTGTATGAGTCAAATTGGCTCACTTCAGTAAAAATAGGTACAAGTGGGTGTTAGCTTATTTGATGTAAGAAAACATAAAAAACTAAAATCAACATAACTTCTTAAATAACTGCAATATTAAAAAGAAACAAAGAATGTTTAATTGGTAACATGGGTTCTAAGAAAGCCTTCTTTTATTTGTTAATATATTCTTTTTTTCTACAAGAAAAACAACAAAAACAAAATATGCACTGTCTTTGCATCGTTCAGCTTATTTGATGTAAAACAACTTCAACTGTAATGATACCGTTATATTTGAAATAAAAAGTGCAGTTATTTTGTAGTTTGTAATTTCCCACTAAATTTTGATAAATTTTAGTATTTTTTGAAGTTTGAAAGTGTCAAGCTAGTTTAATTCAAAATAGGTCGGAGTACAACAACAGAGCAGCGGGAGTTGGTTATTCACCATTATTATAAAAATGGACAAACTCAGCGTAAAATAGCAAACATATTAAATTTGTTTTCATCTACAGTCCAGCACATAATAGAGCGCTATTCAAAGGAAAATAGGATTGAAAATAAGGGTAGAACTGCTCCTCTTCGAGCAACTGCTAAACATGGTGATGGAAGCGTAATGGTTTGGGCTTGCATGGCCGTAACGGGTGTTGGGAATTTAGTTTTTATTGAAGGCAACATGGATAAAACAACGTATTTGAACATCCTCAGAGAAAATTCGATTGAAAGTGATGAGAAGTTGGGCCTAAGAAGCAACTTCCGTTTGTACTAACATAACGATCCAAAGCATAAGTCCAATGTTGTTTAAACCTGGTTTATATGGAACTGTCCCTATTTGATGCAACCACCTGCGCAGTCTCTGGACTTGAAAGTGATTGAAAATTTATGGGCATTATTGGAAAATAATATAAGAAATCATGACATTTCAAGCAAAGAAACGTTAAAAAAGGCGTTAAGGAGAGAATGGAATAAAATAACGGCAGAAACCATTAAAAAATTGGTTAACTCAATGTCAAATCGGCTGAAAGCTGTCATAGATCAAATGGGTTACCATAACAAATATTATAATTAATATTTGTTATATTATATATTAATTATAATATTATACACAAAAAAAACATTATAAATTTTGTGTGCACCAAATAAGCTGAACGATTCAAAGACAGTGCATAATTTGTTTGTTGTTTTTCTTGTAGAATAAAAAGAATAAATTAAAAAATGAAAGAAGGCTTTTTTAGAACCCATGTAATCAATTAAACATTCTATGTTTCTTTCTAATATTGCAGTTATTTAAGAAATTATATTGATTTAAGTTTTTTATGTTTGCTTGCATCAAATAAGCTGACAACCACTGTATATAATCAACATCCGTAATTCTAGTGTTAATGTATTATAAGCAATTGTAAATGTTAGATAATAAAAAAATTGCCGAATAATAAACACGTTTTTTTCCTGTTTTACATAAAAACTCGTATCCTTAATGAGTTTTCTAGAATCTTCTCGCAATAATAATAATGAAATTTAAACAACTTTGAATAAATAAATGAAAATTAAAAATTTATTGAACGTTTTACTAAGAAACATTAATTTTGATAAGAATAATCCTAACATTAATTTTACAACCGTTAACCTAAAAATTGTAAAAATTACGTTCTTAATTATTTTTAGATTCTTCTCACAATAAATATTATGATATTTTGAGACGAAAAAAAATTGCCGCTCGTTTTAATTAATAGTATATTATACAACGACGCTATAATGAGTGCTATTATTACCAAGAATGAAGGTTACAACACGAGCGAACGGAGTGAGCGAGTGTTGTAATCATTCGAGGTAATAATAGCACTTTTTATAGCGAGTTGTATACTATACTTTATCTACGACTTATTTCTAAATGTATAGGTATTGGTGATGTACAAGAATATTTACCTTCATCATCATTTTCGTTTATAAAATCGTACAGAAAACGGACACTTTTGAACTATTAGTTAAAAGTGGAGATTTATTTATTTTTGTAGTTACCATGGTTTTTTTAACATTGGAGAAAATTAAGGAAAAATACTAATTTCTGATTGGCTTACGAGCGGGAATAATGACCATTATTCCCTCACGTAAGCCAATGAGAAAATTGTAGGAAATAATATAGGACATTATATTGCAAAAACCACACGTATAATAGTCACTTTATATATAAGTCGTAGATAAAAATATTAAATTTGATAAGAAGAAATAACATGTATTTTATAAACCTTAACCCAAATATCGTAAATCTTACTTTAGTTTGCAGGAAATGAGTGTCTAAAGTTAATCAACAATTGATTAATTTTTTTCATAAATTTCAATTTTGGCTGGAACCGTTTACTGTTAACAGAACCAATCATGGTCTAGTTTTAGGATTTCCCTTTCAGAAAGAAAAAGATGGGTGGGTGATCTCACGCACACACATTGTTAGAGTTACTAAAAGTTAAAGTGACTAAAAATGAATTCGTCAGTCAAAATTTTAATTGATTTTTTTGATGCCTTTCATTGCGCAAATGTAAGTGTTTTAATTAATTTTTAATTACAATCTCTTAATCATTCAAAAATAATTCATAATCTTTTTTTTGTTTAAGTTTATATATGTATTGATCGAAGGGGAGACCCCTTTTTCAAAGTTCCACATTTCAACGGAGATGGTCGGTACATCAGAATTTTTAGAGAAGACATGAGCTACGAGGCAGTCCTGTGTCCGGACGACACCCACGTCCTGATTCGGAAATCACATAAGTTTAAAATGATTTTAATTTCGTAATGATTCTAAAATTATTTGATTTAATTAATGTATTCCAGCATTCACCCCTGCACTGAAGCCACTGGAGCCGAGGCCCTCAAATACACGTAAGTTTTTTTGAAAAATTTTCAATTTAAGAATGAGTAATTGTAAAAAAAATTCAATTAAAATTCACAGATACGCAAGAAATTAAAATAATTAGAATTTTTTACATGGGGGCACGGCTCTTCAATGCTCCCGAGGAAATAATTCGCCAAATAGAATATGTAATGTGGGTGTGCGAAAAAGAACAGAAATAAATAATAACATTTTAAGCATTGTTTAATTTTAAATCATAAATCCTTAAATATAGTAACATAATTCTTTCACGCTTTCGATTGTTTGATACAAATGAAAACAGGGACAGGTTTCAGAACCCTTTGACGCTGATTCGTTTGACCAGGTGCACTCACGAAAATGTAGTCCAAATGGAGTTCTGATATGTTCTTGACGATGATCCATAAATCTTTTATAATGTAGAATTTCATTGCGATGTTCTTCTAAAATCACATTTCCAAATCGTTTTAAGAAGTCGTTCAAATGCATAATTGCAAATTGACCAAGAGACGGTTGTACAGCAAGTGATGATTTTTACACGAAATTTGATAAATAAAATTCCAATCCAAAAACTAAGTAAACCAATTATAGGAAACAGTAAAAAATTTCTACTTTGACAATCGGATGGATTGATCCACGTAAATTGAGGTCTGTTAGAAAATAAATCACATAGATAACAGCACATCAGTTTGAAAAATGATTCGTCAGATTCTCCTCTACACTGGATTTATTTGAATTTGACTGAGATAATAATCTTAATTAAAGAAAAATGGCTTACATAATCCTCAAATAAATTTAACTCATTACTGGCCGTTGACGTAGTAGTACGTTATCTTTATTCGAAATCCAGTAGCCGCTGACGTAGTAATACGTTTCCTGTCACAATCAGTTTGTTTTATTGACAGCAAGTCAGGTTATTTAAGCCGTTTATTTAGCAGTTTTTCAAGAAATATTAATTAATTAATTATTTAACCAGCTTTATAAAGGAAAACGACGATTTCGAATGCAATATTTGCAATGAGACTAATCAGTTATATGCTGATATATTAGCCGGGGGTGAACATGATACGGATAAAAGCAATTAGAACTAAAAGAAAAGTTTTACCTATTGTAGGTGATTCTGAGACCAGCGATTCCGATGATACAACATTTGAGAACGAAGAAAATAATTCAACTACATACTGGTGCGAAAATGATAATGAAGTTAATGTAAATTCATTTTTAGGAAATGATGGAATTAAAGTGTTTCCAAGAAATACAGAAATTATATCAGATGTAATAGATTTAATTATTGACGATGATTATTTTTAATTATGAACAAATGAAACCAACAGATATCATATGCAAAATATGTACAAATATGAACATTTTAATGGGGCAAGTGAGGAAAAGCAGCATAAACGATTATTGGTCTACTGATCTACAGATTGAAACACCAATTTTTGGTGAAGTCATGCCTCGAAATAGGTTCAGACAAATATTACAATCGTTACATTTTTGTAATAATGATGAAATGCCTGAAAATGCAGATCGACTCTACAAAATTAAACCAGTAATAGATTTTTTTTTAAATATATTTCATACAGTTTATAAACCAAAACAGAATCTTTCTTTGGATAAGGCAATGATACCCTACAGAGGCCGACTAAATTTCCAAGTTTACAAGCCAGGAAAGATTACTAAATATGGCATGCTTGTCAGAATGCTTAGTGAATCTAAAAATAGATACATAACTAACTTTAAATTCTACAGCGGTAGTGGACAAAAGTTGTAAAATCTTGTAAACAATCTTTTAGATAAATATGAAAATATTTGGCAACTTGTTTACATGAACAACTATTATAATAGGGTTGAATTAGCAGAGCATTTACTTTCCAGGAAGATAAGAATTTGTGGTACAATAAGCGAAAATCGTCGGTAACCTCACGATATAAAAAAAGTTAAGTTAAGAAGAGGTCACCATGTTTTCCGTAGAACAAATGAAATTTTAATTCATGTATGGAAAGACGAAAGATATGTCAGAATGATTTCGACAGTACATCAGGCGCGACTGTTGAAATCGGTAAAATAAATCGAAAAACTGGTGAAATGATTAGAAAGCCAGAAAGTATTATGGATTACAATATGTATATGAATGGTGTTGTTTTGGCAGATCAATACCTCTCATATAATCCAATTATACGAAAAAGTGTCAAATGGACAAAAAAGGCCTTTTGTTTATGTTGAATTGTGCTATACAAGAAACTGAATCCGGCAAAGAAAATAAAATTTACCTCTTATTTACTACAAGTTGCTAATGGTTGGATCGAAAATCAAGATAATGTTTGTTCAGATGTTTCTGGAGGTCCATCAAAAAGAGCTTCTTGTAAACATCCACCAACTAGGTTTTCCTCAGGACCGTTGCAAAGTCTGCAAAAACCACGGCAAAAGGAAAGGAACCTGCTTCATGTGCAGACATTGTGAGATTCCTTTATGTGTTGGAAAATGTTCTAAGACAACCATATTAAAAGAAATTACTAGAAATCCAATTTTCAAATTGGGTACTTTTTTGTTTGAACAAATTTACTAAATCTTTGTTTTATTCATTTATTATAGTTTTATTAAAACAAAATTGTTAATTATTTGTTTATACTCATTTTGTTTATAGCTTTATTATTTGTAATATGTAGCGGCTCTAGGCTATATATAGCGCTGTACATTGGCGGTATTCAAACGATCGCTATGTAAACAAGAGCCGGCTTAACGCCGGGTGGAATAAGGATTTTTAGCGGCCAGTAATGAGTTGAGAATACCAAAAAATTAATAATCAATTACATGATTTTAGAAGAACAATTGATTGACATCTCTTGCAGATTCTTCAGACACTCGGCAAATCGTCTCTCAAAATACCTTTGTGACTCAACATTTTCGCGTGTTTGATTAGTTTCGTTAGAGAGAATGCATTGTGTATACCTGTACGACCATGAATCAGATCGTAATTTTAAAGCATCGAATTCATTGATTAATTGTACAATAAAATTTAATAAATTAGTTTTTTCATTAACCAACAAATTAATGATCTCATCTTTTTCCGCATAAGCAATACTAGCATTTTCAGCCTGAATTTGCAAAACTTTCAGTTCATTTTTGATTGAATGCACCTCAAATTCTTCATATAATCGATTATTTGTACAATCAGTTACAAATTCATTACATTTTTTTAATTTCTCTTTGAAATAAATCAAATTTTTTTCGCAAATAGCATCTGAACTCCAGTCACTTAAATCTACCATTTCTGCAGGTATTGAACCATTTGCAAGTCCAAGAGACATATGCAAATTAAACACATTTAAAATTAGTAACACACTCAACTTAAACATTTTTAAAAACACAGATAATAGATGATTAGTCAACAAATAACTAGATTCAAATGATTGGAACAATTGATTACGCTGCTTAAAATAGATTATACAGAACTAATTCGATCAATCCTTATTTCAAAATCCCATCCATTTAAAGAGAATCTTTTCACCTTTACGTTTCAGAATTCTTTCAATAAGATAAACATCTAGAAATTTAGCCTTCAATAATTCAGGTTCATAAAAACCTCCTTGGATGGGTTGTTGTTAATAATCTTCCAGAAAATAAGTTACAGGATATGTGTTTTGCACTTTTTTAATTTTAAATACTTCTGCAGTGCAGTTGGGGTGTATCCTTTTTCGAACACGTGTTTAAATTTACTAATGCGCACATAATCTCCAACTTTAAACTTGGGCAATGGGAACGCTTTAATGTTACTGTAAACAGTTTTTAACAGCTCTTGTTCATTCGTAGAATTAACATCACAAGGTCGCATTTTAATCGAGCAATGATAAGTATGGTTATATTTATTAAGAATGTCCTTGAGATCATCAATCCCCATCGATAAGAACCATTTATAATAGATGCTTTCTACATCCAGTTCTTTAACGTTCGATTAAATTTTTCTACAATCGATCCTTTAAAGCAATGGTCCCAAAAATGGTCCCTACGGACCCACAGGGGTCTCCGATTTTATTCAGGGCGTCCGAGGAAAATTAAAATGGATTTGAGGGTCTCTAAACAACGTTAGGGGGTCCACGCAAGATTTCTGACGAGTCCACTTTACCAGGAAACGAAGCTTTTCTTTTAGCGTATGTAAGATTTGTAGAAGAAAAATTTTGCCAAGAATTGTTATTTGCTAAATGTTTGGAAACCGATACGAAAGGTGAAACGTTATTTACTGAATTAAAAAGATTTTTTGAAGTTAAAGTTATACGACTTCTGTTGCTACTGACGATGTTCCGGCAATGGTAGGAAAATACTTTAAACAAGCTGTACCGAATGTGTTTTCAGTACATTGTGCCATTCATCGACATAATTTAGTCGCAAAATATCATAGTGAACGTCTGCATGGATCACTAGATTAGGTCATTAGAGCAGTTAATAAAATCAAAAAAAATGTCATCAATAGAAGATTGTTTGCTCAACTTTGCTTAGAAAAACACGAAGACAATTATCGTTTACTACTTCATACAGAAGCAAAGACACACTTGCGACACAATTTAATTAACTCAGAAAATGACACAGCCTATATGACTAATTTATTTGCCAAATTCTACGAAACTAGTTTGAAACTACAAGGTGACCAATTAAATTTAATCAAAACTAAAAGCGTAATATTTGCGTTTATAGCAAAACTTATTCTGTTGAAACAAAACTTGGGAAGAGGAAAATGTTTTGTCAACATTTAACGGCACTTCATGTAGATCCGAACCAAGCATTTGAAGACATTCTTCTCTTGGATATTCCCGATTGGGTGTTGAACTATTTTGCGCGTGGACAAACTCAGATTCCAACTTCAACAGGAGCGGCTTAATGAAAGATCCACAAAAGAAGAACTTAAACCAATGTTCGAACAAGGATACCACAAATTCTGGTTACAAAAACAGATCCCAATTATTCACGGTGTTTCGTCAAGCTAAAACGGGGTGACAGGATTGATTGTAACCATCATGAGAAAAATCATCCCATGCATCCCATGCATTATGAAAATTATGGGCATTTATGGAAAACCTAGAAATTTTGTCAAACTGTAACCATTTTTCGGTTATTGTGGTTAATTTTTATTATTTTCGTTCATTTAAACTTTGGAACCGTAACACTAAATAACATTTCTAGAACCACAGTCAAAAATAATTGTCCCAAGTTTTCTAGAATTAAGACTATTTGTTAAACTATGAATTAAAAATTTTCAAAATTTGTCGACTTTGAAAGGCCCTCCTTTAAAAAAATATATACTAAAGTGCCTTGGCAAGTGCCATTAAAAGTTCGCGCATTTAATCAGGATTAAAAAATGGTACAATAATTGTTAGTTTCATACTAAAAAAAACGAGTAAAAAAATAAAAACCTTAAGTAACCCGATTTTTGCTAACCCATTTTACTCAGTTCAAATGTTTTTTATTCGCACAAGCTCTTGGTACGTCCTTAATTTTACGGAAAAATTATGAGAGAGATGGATAGTGGACATGTTTGCCATGAGCGAGCGAGAAAATACTTTTCTAATTTTAGACACTATGTAAATATGTCGCTTTTTCCCTTTGGAGTCAGAGAGCAAGTTTTGATTACAAAACGGGGTTCATGGTTCGAAAAAGTTTGGGAACCACTGCTTTAAAGTATAGATTGCGCGAATAATCTCGTCAAATCACATGTAGAAACGTTTAGACACATTTACAGTACAAAAATTAAGCAACAGAAACTGATGAAACTGTTAAGTGAAGACCAAAGAAGACGCACTGTCAATCAACGCAATGTCACATTTATATGCAATATCTCGGAACTGAAAGAGTAACCGACCACTGTCTTTTAATCAATGCAGAGGGTCCGAAAAAACCTAATTGGATAGCGACAGTTTTTTTTTGATAATCTTTGATTAAATCAGTTACGAAAAAGATGAGAATTTAGTGTGGAAATATTTAAATAAAAAATCTGAACAGTGGGATGACAGTTTCAATTTTCATAATAAATTTTTAAGATTAGCTTTTAAAGCAAAATAGTTTGTTCGAAACACCCAACTACATCGCGTGAAGGGGTAATTCATTAAGGCTGTGACCAATGCGTTCTCCACGATTCCCGAGTGCGAGTAGCGCTCGAGTAAAGCGAAAAGGCCTAAAATGCCTATCTGCTTGGACCCCTATCCATTATATGACACTAATGTTGAGCTTTCCTCACATGTTGATACCGCTATCCACGCGACTTCACGACTGCAGTGAAGCTGTGCTATTCCGATGCGGTAACGAGGGATCATGAACTTGCATCTGAAAAGATCAAAGCTTCTAGTCGGTATGCCAAAATTTATTTTATTCTACAAAGGATTGAACATTTCAAGAAAAAAATCCTATTATATTCGTAGCTATAATTTCAAATGAATTTTTTTTTTGAAAAATTCATTCAGTCTTATGGTGGGACGTTAGAATTTAATGTCAATCTGAATTTGAAACGATTTTTGCGTTCTGCTCTTTGTGTATCAACAAAATTGAATAAAATTAATGTTAGTTTTGGTCGTTAATGTGCTTAATGTCGGTATGAATTTGCTGATAAACAAGAATTGTCTGAATGAAGTTATTACTTCTTCTAGAAAATGGATCTAAACCTTAGAAAAATAAATTCATGACGACACGAAATCAAAAAATGAATGGGTCCTCGAAAAATGTCATAATTCCGCTGTTATAATTTATGACTGATTAAATGAAAAAATTAAATACAACGCAATGCGTAATTTGATTAATCTTACTTAAATTAGCCGGAATTGAATGGCTACACTTCATCAATAATTGGTTTATTAAGCTGAAATATTGGATATCACTCATACTCAGAATTTGAGAAGTTACTTAAGCCTATAAAAATTAATAGTTAATTGAAAACAGGAAGAATTGATGGATTATTTTGAGGATATGCACCTTAAAATGTAAGTGTCTTTTTTTATTGATTAATAGATAAAACTTAATTCAATTTGTACTTAGAATTTCTGAAATTTTCAAAAATAATTTTTTTGTAAATATTTATTCATGGAATCGCTTACCATCTGTTGTTGAATCTTTCAAGCAGTTAAATAGTGATTTTGTACTCAATGATTGTTTGTTTAATCCTATTAATGAGGTAGCGTCTTTGGATGTGCAATTTTTCGACCACTGAGGTTAAATGAGTTTTTTTCACTTTCATAAAAATTCGTGCTCCTTTTTGTTTTCTCTAGCACGTGCTCGGTTGTGAAATTTTAGGATCACCCTTCTTTCCATTTATTGTTAGGTACCTTACTATGTGACTCCATCCAAAAAGAAAGGTTTCAAAACTCACACAGATTCAATACGATCGAACAACCACATCCGTATCAAAATGAATAACGTCATGAACTTTTTTGAAGATTTATACCTATAGATCGTAAATTTCATTCAATTTTTAATTAGGTTTTTTGAAAAATAGTTTCTTGAAATATTTTATAATTCATTCATTGGTTGGTTTCATGCGAATACTAGTTCTGGCGTTTTACAAGTATCGATTTTCACAAAAGCAACAATGAAAGCGAAGGGAGGCCACTCAAATTCTACGATGTTGAGTTCATTTTATTATTTGGGTTAGGATTCGTGCTAAAACTCAAGGAGGGGCTCACTGACACCTTGATAGTGACTAAACAATGTATAGTGCAAAAACAAAACTAGAGCCAAAAGTGTCGAATTTTCTTATGCGAACCGCTGCTCCAAAGGCAAAATGGGAGAAGTTTTTGGGATCGGAAGGTAGACTTCAACAACAACAAAACTGGTGGCATCAGATCAGAGTAATCTAGATACTATGAGTTACTCCAGCCTAAGAAAACCATCACTGGGGAACGTTAACAACAACAACAAATGAAATGGGGCCGAGCATTGAACCTCAATATAAAAAGTAAAGTGATCTTTCAGCATGACAACGCCCGTCTACATGCTGCAACATCAATAGAATGACCTAGGGGTCCAACCCTATCCGTAGATATCACCAGATATTGCTCCTTCCAATTATCACGTGTTCGGGTCGATGACTCTTGGCACGGCCGATCAGCACTTTACTTCTTATGAAGAAGCCAAAAATTAAGTCGATTCCTGGATCGACTCAAAAAACGAGTATTTCTTACGACTTTGTCAGACTTCGGTCTGAGAAATATGTAGAAGTTAGTGCCAATTGCACACTACATCGCGTAATAAGCGAAGTAAATATGAATATTAGGTTCAATGACTGTCAGCATAGCAGACAATTCTCAGGTGCCCCTACATGGTAGATTACAGTTATAAGATTTGATATTATCTATGATGGTGATGCTATGTATAGAGCTTTATATTCACATACAGGAATAGCTTATTGTTTAACCCGTTGACTGCCAGACGGATTTTCCATGATTTGTCCGAGGCGCCAACATTAACTTTTCATTATGCGATACATATTATGCTGAAATATTGTTTCCAGCAAATAATATGAGTTATAAAATTATGTTTGAAGCATTTTTCGGGGCGCTGTAGGCAATTATTACGATTTTCTTTTTTTTACTCTCAGTTTTGAGTCTTATTCTGTGCGTTCTACGAACAAGAAAGTGCGTTTGTTATATTTTTTCACTCTACATACGTTTTTGCATATTATATCTTTTATTTATTTATTTAATTAGCCCTTAAAAATATGGCTTCAAATGAAGATTATACATCAAATACATCATCTGACGATGCAGTTCTACAGACCTTCAAAAATACATCGGATATGCCAAGAGCTTTCACGGTACGTCGACGCCGAATTGAGTCTGACAGTGAAACTGAAGATAATGATAACAATAAAGATGATCTACAAGAAACATTTGATGCGAATTGGAGTATTCCGTTAGGTAATACAACCGACATCACAAATTTTTGCTTGTACGGAACCACATGATTTTTATTTTGTTACTGATGAAATACTCGAATTATTGCATAGCAAACGAACATCTATGCTACGCAAAGGAAATTAGAACTGCAATCGTATCGGATAGATCAGTGGTACGAAACAAATCCTAATGAAATAAAACGTTTCTTTGGTCTAATTATATGGATGTGATTAATTCGATTACCGAAAATTGAGTTGTATTGGAATAAATATGAAGGATATAACCTGACATTTCCACGAACAATTATGTCAAGAAATCGATTCGAATTGTTATTGCGGTTAATTCATTTCAGCAATAATGAAGAATATGATCCCAAAAATAGGTTGTCTAAAGTTGCGACTATTATCAATCATTTAAACAGTAATTTTAAAGGATATTATAAACCAGATGAGATAGTATGCATGGATGAGTCTTTATTGCCATTTCGAGGCCGCATAGTATTTCACCAATATTTAAAACAAAAAAGTGACAGATATAGCATTAAAGTTTTTAAATTATGTAGTGGGCCAGGATATATTTATGCATTTCGAATCTACACGGGTAAAGAAGATAATACAAATAAAATATCTGGAAATAAGTCGACTGAGATTGTAATGGATCTTTGACAAGATATTTTAGGCAAAGGCCACACTATCTGCACAGATAATTGGTACACAAGCGTTGACCTGGCGGAAAGATTAACTGATATGCGTACACATTTATTGGGAACCCTACGGAAAAATCGGCGCGATAATCCAAAAGCAGTAGTGGCCCAAAAATTAAAACGTTGAGCAGTAATCGCGCGACAAAGTAAAAATGGAGTAACTATCTTAAACTGGAAAGATAAGAGGGATGCGTTGATGCTATATACAAAACATTCAGCAGAAATAACAACTATACAGAAAAGAAACTGTTCAAAAGGAAAGCCAAAAATGGTAGTTGAATATAATTTAGGGAAATCATCGGTCGACTTATCTGATCAAATGGTTATTTATAGATCACCATTACATAGAACTATGAAATGGTACAAGAAACTGGCAATAGAACTTATAATAAATACTTGTATTGTAAATTCGATAGTGTTGTTCAAACGCGTAACCCGGAAAAGTATTGTAATTCCTGATTTGAGGATGAAATTAGCTATGTATCTAATGAACTGCTCCGATAATGATTGTATTACTCCAAAAATAAGCGTACAGAGCAGACCTCGTCATGAATTTAAAAAAAAATGATGTAAAATGCACGAAATGTAAGGCGTGCTATAATAAAAATTCAAAGCAGCTAGGAAGAACGGAAGCAAAGAACTGTACGAAAAAAGTGGTGACATAATGTTCAGATCGCGTCGATTCACCTTTTCTTTGCCTTGAGTGTTTTAATCTAACTCATCGCAAAATGCACTGAGAATATGTTGATATTATTTTTATATGTTCTATATTGCATTAATTTCTTCAAACCATTATAGTAGCAATGGTATTATTAAAAAATTGATCCGTATCCATTACGTACTTTTAGTATTGACCACGCAGCCGGTCACCGGTGGCCCCCACGGCGCTATATCGACGTCAAGTGCCGGTCACCGGTGACCCCCACGGCAATCAACGTGTTAACATACTTTGAAATCATCAAACTGTATTTAAGCAGGGATATACCAAATCATCGTTATGTTACAGCAACTATACGTTGGTAGTTATGATTGTAGGTATATATATTGTTTATACCAAAAAAATAGTACAAACCAGTGGTTTCCAAACTGGGGGGCGTGCAAGACTCACCAGGGGGGCGCAGGTTAATCGCAAATATCGTCGTTGTTCTGATAAACTCATGGGTTTTTAGAATAAGCGCTTGAACATCGGTTACAATATAAAATGTCCTAATAATGGACATTTTATATTGTAACCGATTTTTCTGCTAGCTACTACGTAATATTTTAACAATAATAATTCGCAAGCAGTCAGAGTCATGTTAGAAGTATAGAATACGGTTTGCTCGAATAGACCTGTCGTTCGCCTAGAAATAAGTTCAACGTTGGCTTTTACCCCACTACAACAGTATAAATGGTAATTTTTGATAATGACTTTTTCAGTAAAGAAATTATTTACAAATTGTTCACAATTTTTTTGATAAGATCTTTTATAAGAGGGGCGTTTGTGCACAAAGTTTGGAAACCGCTGGTATAAACGATCCACAGACGGTCTTATATCAACGTTATCTATTTTAGGTACTGTAGGTTTCAATTAATTCGATTAAAGATTGTAACTTTTTATAAGGCTAATTTGATTCCCGTTTCAGTATCTCATAAAAACAAACTCATCTGTTAATTACAAAGAAAACATGCATTTGTCTCTGTGAGACATATTTGACTGTTTTTATGATTTGTAAGAAATGAAAGCAATGTCATATGTGTTGGTCGGCCTCAGTAATATTGTAATCGAATCGCAAGACGAGCGTAGATTCAAATATTAATTTTATAAAATTCCGCAGAATTGAAACTGTTGTAGTGACCATTTCTTATAATTTTCTCGAAAACAGGTTGCTTAAAATTTGTACAAATATAGTTGAAGGTGTAGTGTCAGTCATGCGATTGCCTGTTGTGTTACAATTACACGACCAATTAGATTCTAATAGATGATTATGAAGGCGGCAGTTCATTCGCAGAAATTGAAAACAAAAGGGAAGAGTCCATGTTCCTATTGTTATTATTATGAAGCAAATTTGCCAATGTAAAGTTACTAAATGTATTCCTCAAAAAGAGGCAGTACATGTACTTATTTTTTTATGTGTCCCAACAAGAGCGCCGAATTTAAATTCGCCGGCATTTTGTTAATACAAGTTGAACGATGATTTTTTTAGCAATTGTCAACAGACAACGCGATTTAAAAATATGGAAAAGTATTCGAACGAAGAACCTTGTCATTGTAAAAACATATTACAAAAATGGTGAAAATTTTGCGAAAACAGTTCGCCAATTACGTCAAGTTTTTGGTCGCAACTATGAGCCAAAAAAATTTGAGAGCAATTTTACGCTGATGGATCAGAAGACCATTGTTCGTCGTCGTCCTTGTCGGTCACTCGAAAACATGGTCACAGTAAGGGAATCTGTGGCCGAGAATCCAGGAACTTCCGTTCGGAATCGTGGTCAAGAATTAAACATTTCCAGAAGCACTATGCAACGAATTTTGGTAAAAGATCTTCATTTGCAGGCGTACAAGAAACCATGCGCAGTGCCGTGGATTTGCTGATTGGGTGTTGGAACATCATCAAATTAATGCGGATTTCTCGAAGAAAATCATTTTTCCAGATGAGACACTTTTTCAACTCGATGGATAGGTAAACAAGCAAAACTATCGGATTTGGGGTGCTGAAAATCCTCGTGTGATACTCGAGCATCCACCGCGGGTAACTGTTTGGTGCGCATTTTTGACTGGCAGATTGATTGGGCCCGTATTTTTTTGAAAATTCGGCAGGAAATGCGTTAACTGTTAATGCTGTGCGGTATCGCGAAATAACGGAGTTTTTGTGGCCCAAATTACATGTAACTGATGTGGAGGACATGTATAATAATGATATACATCCGATGTTTTCGATATGTTCGTAAAGTACTTAAACAGAACACATGTAGAAAAAAATGTGGAAGATTTCATTGGAAATGCTGCCAGCAATAGAAGTAATTACAGTCGCGATGGTGAATTTCTTGTGGATGCACATCCCTTAAACTATCGAGATATTTTTCCAAACTATGATCAAAAATTTGTTCTTGAGATAAAAAAAAGGGTTCCAAAAAACTAAATAAATGCAATATTACCGAAATCAGTAATTGTCTTTGATAAAAAGATTGCAGTTCACGTTCCTAAAATGCTTCTAAGAACACAAGAAACATGTTCATACAACCAGAAATAACATTGACATTATTTTCGATTAGGCAAGATTTTATATTTTCTTTCGAAGACTTTATCACTCATTGTTGTTCTGTTGAAAGACCTTGCCTGTATTCAGTTGTAAGTAAGCATACCAATTGCTTTTTGGAATTTGGTGAAAAATTATACATTTCGGATTTGCGTTACTACGTTGCATTATTATTTGCTAATTGTAAATTAGAAAAGTCGTCGTTCGGGTTTGAAGTATATCTTCTTTCGTTGATCGGATCCATTTGTCCTTGAATGTCGTTTCTGCTATAAATTCTTGGAACACCCCTCAAATGATTAATGAGTCTCCGTTCCTCCAATACAATCTACACATCGATAACACTCCAACACAATCGAGGATCCGACGCCTACTCCCATAGGGTGCACACACAGCAAACGCTTACCCCGACTGTTGCAAGTAAGATAACATCTCAAGGTCGGTCCGCTCAAGTCGATCAGTCGCTGTTCAAGTTAAGGTGCACACAACAAAAGCTAGCAGAAACTTATTCATACATGTTTTAACATAGGAAATTGTTGATAACATCTTCTCTCGGACAACAGGTGCGGATTACCATTATAAATTTCTTACCAGTCACGTTTTTTACTAGTGATCGGTAGTTCATAGTAGCCGATGGCGTCATACATAATTCCACTATTGCCAGATTTAGTTGAAATTCATTAGACCTAATGATTTAAATGTCATGTAATGATTACACAGAAAACTTTTTTCTAGAATGTTAAACGTTTTTGTATAAATAAAGTAGTATTTGTAGAATTTCCTTCTTCTATGTTGCATGAAAATGAAAATTTTTCTCTAATATAATCCCAGTCGAATCTATTAACTTTCTAGAAATTATAAGATTTTGATTTGGCAACACTGCTTAACGGCACTGTTTATTATTTGAAAAATGTTGTTGCCGTCACTTGATTTCTTTTCATAAAGTTTCTGCTTACCCTACACGTAACAGATTGTTTTTGTTGAGTCGTGGTAATGGGAACAGATACAGAGCCGTACTTATACTTATAATGCATCTATAGTAATATTTTCACTTCAAGTTCAATAAATAGAGGGACCCCTTTATTTTTTGGTGATACCAAAATTGAACGCCACTGTATACATGCGATCATTCAATATGGGCGTGAAAGGGCCTAAAAATACGCATTGTTTAAAATTTTTGATTTTCTTCAATCCGACCCTGTGTACAAGCTTTTGAAAGCGCCGATGGATGAAGCCGCGGAAGTAAGCTTTTGTTGTGTTCGCAATTTGTTGCCGACTCGCTGGTCGGCAACTAGCAGCCACTATGATATAATCCCTTTGAATACATGTAATCATTCTTGGTACTTACCGGCGCTTCCAGTCATACGCGTTTGTTGTGTGCGTAATCGTATATCGAGGGTTGAGCTATCTAGGTTTTCCACGATACAGTTTTACTGTACAAGGACAAAAACCGATATGTTTATCTCTCTATTTTATTTTACTGATAATAAGTCTGCCAGATAATATTAACGGCCGAGGTTAATTATATGGTTTGCCTACTAGTTTCGTTAAAACTGATATAAAATCAATTAAATCATTGATAAAGGGTTTTATCTATAGAATTAATAGCTATTTATAATTTTTCGTAAAATTAATTATTTTATCTTTTCAATATTATTTAATTTATCGTTTTGTTTATTATACGTGTATCCGGTTGAACAAGACTAAAACCTGTGAAGTTTTCTAGATAACAGTATCATTAACATGACACTTTGCTACTTTGTAAATACTTCATTTGAAATAATAAAAGACAGTTTCACGAACTAATCTAAGCATACGTGACAATAAAGAAAGATTATCTTTATTTGGAAGTTAAGGGTTTAAGACGTGCTCCTGTGAACAAAGAGATGTGCCTGTAAAAAAGTAACCTATTTTGAATCTCAAGATGTCAAAAAATCAAAACGTCTTAATAAAAATAAGTATTATGAGTAAACAAATTCCACGTCAATCATTTTCCCTTTTAAAATTTATTATCCACAATCAAAAATCAATTAAAAACAACAGGGAGAACTACTCAAACTTAAAATCTATGTTATCTAAATTACATAGATTACGTCAAGTTTTCCGGTTCGTTAACAACTCATGGAGACAACAAAGGTTTGTTAGAACCCTAACCCCTCTTATGTAACCACTAGGTAGTGTGTCCTTGATTACAATTATCATTTGTAACTTTCTTTATTGTTCTACAGAGATAGTTGTAAAAAGAGACAGAGATGCTGTCCCATTTCTGCCCCCTTTTGTTAAGGGCGGGTAGACAAAACTTGTCTTGTCGTATAGTTGTCAAAGGACCAGGAAGTCCACCCTCGACCTTCGTCGAGATAAGTTGTATATGCAACTAGCACATGTAGTTAATTTAAATATAATTACTGTAGACAAAGAGTGGACGTTTCATTTGAAACCATATATATATAAGTCGGGCAACGATATCGTAACCCGCTACATTATTTTATTTTGCTCATAATTAGTCTACTGGATAATATTAACCTCGATGTTAACTTTTGTTTGTCTAGTAGCTTATTACAGCCCTTTAATTGTAACTGTTAAAAAATCAAATACATAATTGATAATTCATAAAGTGAATCGTCCAGAGTTTCACTCAATACCTACAGCTTCCGAATGGGACACACTCGAGATACCAAGTGAAGAGTTAATAAAAAAATTAAGTAATCTATTAAAATTAATAATAAAAGATATAATAGTTAAAGATGATTAATATATTAATGGATTTGCATTGAATCAAAAGGATAGTTTAAAGTTTATTTTGTTGCATGCATATAAATAAGGTCTGATTAAAATATAGTATTGATTTGAATTTGAAATTCCTGTTAAACATTGGAAAGGAGTGGGAGTCATCGTGCAAAACGACAAATGTACCAACATTAGCAGATTTGATAAAAGTTGGTCCATCTTGGTATAATATGAATAATAAAGAAGTTATGTTCTAATCCAATATTGTTGGATTTAATCGTGATAAAATTGATAACAGTAATTTTTTAACAAGACAGTTGCAATGGTACACAGTCGTTTTCATAAAAATCCACAAAAATACAACGAATTTTCAATTTGGATGAAAATCGGATGGAGAAAATTCACCTGACCAAGTGTTCTTAAAAAGACATGTGTTCTTCACTTTGTCTTGATCGAGACAAAGTGAAAAACACATCTTGTTGCATCGTTGAAGCGAACATATTTTTACAATATTGCCCAGTATTTGTTGAAGTATGCGTTTGTTGTAACGGAACAAAATTCCATTCATTATTAATGCAACAATTTCTCATTATTGCAAGTAACAAGATGAAAAGTGGACAGCCTTTAGGTAAAAGCACATAAACATCAATTTGAATGATGCCGTCCGTACAGAGACGGACTCGGAGCCGACGAGCCGAGGCGCCCTTAACACCCACATCGTTAATCGTGCAGATCAGCGGCACTCAATCGCTGAGACAAAAACTGGGTTGACTGGGGCGTGAAAGTCTCAATATCGGCAAGCCTTTGGGCACAAGTTCTACGTTACATCGGAAAATGTCTAAAAATTTCGACTGTCTCGGGATTTGCTATAGAATTCTTGTAAACTGCGCACAAACCTTTTAATAGGAATATTTATTAGAATTCACAATTTGTTTGGCCACCCCTGATCCTGCAACTACTTAAAAAAGCTGCAATATTCTCTATAAATTACATTTTTTTGGGGAGGCAATAATACCTATTATATATTATAAAAAGCCATTCTTATCAGTATCAATCGTATCGTTTTTTCGGCACTTGCCACGTTTTTTTCTAGAATTGGGGCATTTTCAGCTCGTCTTGTAATTGACGATAACTCAATTTCTATACGAGATTGACGACGATCACCAGACGCAACAAAACCTTTACAACACACACACACACACACACACACGTTGGTTATCGAAACATTTCGAATTATCGATATTGCATTGTTGTGAATCGTCACAACGGTAACCAATTTCATTGATCGGTTTCGGATCCGTTTTACATTCGTTATCACAATCATAAATACCATTAACACATTTACTAGTATCGGGACAATTATCATCAGACACTTCAGACATTTCCTTAAAATAATCGATTTTTTTTAACAATCTCAATAATTGAATAATACTTCTAATCTGCCTGCTAGTACTGATTTGTTGATTAAAACGAACAAAGTAAAGAAAATTACACGATTTTGGGACAGCTTTCTTGCACATCTCTTCAACTCACCAATATTCTTTAAAATGAAAAAGAAGTTAAAAATACATTTTTTTATTGACAGCAGCCGTTGTTAAGGAGACGTTTATGTTTATATTTTTATATCTACATCTAATTCATCTGAACGTTTGTATGTCACTGAAATTTTGATTTTTTTAAGATTTCTTTGCATATCTCCCAGTATTTTTTTGATGACTATTCCATTCATAGATATTTCGACCAATACCTTGCCGTCATTCAACAATGAACGAAAATTTTCAATCGAGAATTTTTTGTTTTCAAAAATTTTCTCGACCCTGATTGACCAATCAAAACGTTCAAATCAGCAACCTGCCCATTTTTTCAGCGACAGAATTTTGGCCATAGTAACGGTTACCATGAAAACAATGAACATTTTTACTGTTGTCTAAAAAAAATTTAAACGTCATTTTAAAAATGTGTCAAAATAAACGTTTCGGTGTAAAATTTTTAACGGAAATAATTGAAGATATAAAAATTGTCAAACCGTGTAACACAATAAACACTCGTTCCTCAGTGTGGAATCAACTTACGCAATTTTGTACTCAGAGAAAATACGAACTGCTTCCAATAACCCAGGTCAGTGAAATTAATGCTATTCTTGAAGACTGGGCTTTTAATATGAAAAGATTATTCGCGAAATAGTCATAACGAATATCATTCGTGGTAAAATTTTGTCTTGGCAAAATTTTCTGATTGTCTTACTCGAGTTTGTTTGCGTAGCAATTTATCGAGTGACATTTGTTAAAAAAATCTCGAGCCGTTAGGCGTAACTATGCTCCTAACAATCAAAAAATTTTGCCGACAAAATTTGACCACTTATGATATTACATATGAAAAAAGTCTGGCGAAACCGTTAATAGCAAGCAAGCCAACGTTTGGGCAGGACAATGTCTGTCAGGCCGCTAATATTTTATATTAATTTTTAGTTGTTCACTCTCAAATCAAGCATGTTTTAACGAAAACTTGACCACAGCGAGCGCTGCAATCGATTCAGCTGTCCCAACCATATACTCCGCTCCCAGCCAATAATAGAATTTTGGTTGTGGGTGTACATTTATTCTTTACAATTTGAGATATCTGATTATTTAGAAATATGCTATTATTAGAATTGTAATGGTATTTCGAGAAAGCTTCTATCACAGTTTCAATTTCTATTTCTAGTTTCGTCGATTTATTTGGATAGTCTCTATTGTTTTTCGAATGTCTTTAGGTCCATGATTGTCGAGATATAGAAATAAAAAATATCATAATCGAGATACAATGAATTTCTCACCTATTCCTCGGCTTTCAGAAATGAGCCGTAGATGTCATTAAAATTGAAAATTCCACGAGCCGCGTTGCCCTCTCTCTATATAAGTTAGGCCGCAATAAGCCGCTGCGTTTAGTTTTGCTTAGATTTGTTTAGTTTCGTATAGTTTAGTTTGTGTTCATTATACAGTTACTGAAAAAAGTCTGCGTACACCTCCCGCATTAGCAGAATTTCCTCTGAAATTCTCTTATTTATTTTAATTACCAAAAATATTCATACACACACATGATGCCACGAATGCTTATGTTACTATATCCTTGATAAAGAAGACGTTGACAATTCTTGGAAGAAATTATTTCCGCTAATTTGATCGGAACTCGCAAGTTCAAGCGAAAAAAGTCTGCGTACACTATCAAGTCGGCTTAAGTTTCCTGGACAATTGATTGTCTATATGCCACTTAATGTCAGTCTTCTTGGAGTTTTCTTTAACTAATTCATTTTGTTGATTACATTGAACAAGAAATTGAGAAAATTAAATAAAAACTCTCAAAAACCTGAATAACGGCTGAAGAAGAAAAGAATTATCTACAGATATTCGAGAATTAATAGCAAAGCTTCGAAATGAAGGCAAAAGCCTTCGGAAAATTGGGGAAATTGTTGGTAAGCCTGATTCATCTATACAGAGAGTTCTGAAAAACTGTAAAACAACTGGAAGTCTTGCATCCAAATATCGATCTGGGCGTCCGCAATTGCTATCAGAAAAAGAAAAACGTGTTATTTTAGCTGAAGTTAAGTCTAACCCTAGAATAAGCGCTCCGAAAATAGCGGCTAACCTTGATGAGCACCATAATAAAAAAATAAACTGTGGAACAGTCAGAAATGTTCTCCGGCAAGCCGGATATCATTTCTAAAATTAATCGCAAAAAGCGAATCGCTTTTGCCAAACAGCACCTTAATATGTCAGAAAGTTTCTGGGAGCAAGTTCTATTCACTGACAAAAGCAAATTTTGCATTTTCGGTATAAATAAACGTGGCATTGTATGGAGAACATCAGGTACAAAATGGAATAAAGAAAATTTACTTCCAACAGTAAAAGAAGGTGGAGGTGGTGTCATGGTTTGGGGGAGTATGGCGGCTGCAGGAGTGGGCAGTTTAGAATTTATAGAGACCACAATGGATAAACATGGCTATCTAACGATATTGAAAAAGAATGTGCCTGAAAGTATACGAAAGTTGGGCTTAGGGAATAGTTATACCTTCCAACAGGATAACGACCCTAAGCATACTGCTCATATAGTTAAACTATGGCTAATATATAATGTACCCCACCAACTGCTTACGCCACTCCAATCACCGGACCTTAATCCCATAGAACATCTATGGGAATTACTAGAACAACAAATTAGACAGGACATTACGTCAAAATCTATACTAAAAGAGAAGTTAGTGGAAGAATGGAACAAAATTAGCCCGGATTATACTGCAAAGTTAGTGAAATCTATGAAAAATCGACTAAAGGAAGTTATACATAGGCGGGAATACCCTACGAAATACTAAAAATGAATTATTTTATAGTTTTCGTATGTTTTCTTAATGTGTACGCAGACTATTTTCGTCTCAAATTTTTATTAAATTAGAAACAATTATTTTTTTTGCTCTCAATATATAATAGTAGATTATGTTATTAGGCGCAAAACTGGAACTTTGTGTGCTGAAGCTGACTGTTGTCTGCCGAACGCTAGTGAGGCAGACATGTCAGCTGAAGCACACAAAGACAGTTTTGCGCCGAATGACATATACTAGTTTATCTTCAAACGTCTTAATTTAACATTTTTTTATATTGAAAAGTTTTTAAAAATTAAAATTTTAACTTATCACAATATCTTGGCAGTACTGCTTCCATGGCGATGCAAAAAAACAAAATTCAAACAACGAATAAAATTAAACGCCAGTGACAGATTTTGTCATTTTGTCTGCCTAAGCTTATAAAAAAAGAAAAAAGCTCCTAGGCACACAAAATGCTATTTTTACCTTGTCATTTGAGTCACAAAAACTGTCACTTTTGTGACGTTTGAAGATAAAATAATTCTAACTTGTTTAGGTATTCCCAAAAAAACACTTTGTACATTCTACTGAAGAAATATAAAAAAGCCAAAATTCCGCTTTGAAATATGTTCTATTTTTAAGCCCTTACGTTCACATTATTAGTGTACGCAGACAACTGTAGGTAATAATGCCGCCGAAAACAAGTGGTAGTGACTTTCAAACGTTTTTTGGGTTTTTCTGTGTATTGGAAGTTAATCTACGGTTTTATGGCTTTGGTGCTAAACTGTCTTTTTCAAAACAAATATTGTTATCAGTAACATTCTTAATTGGTAGGTAAACATTACAACTATTTTTGAGGGTATGGCTAAATATTCACTCAAAATGAGCATTACATAAGAATCTTACAGCGACATGATCCAAATGAACCGGCACAAGTTTTTCGTCTACAAATTGTTACATACGGAACAGTATGTGCTCATTATAAAGCAATTGGGTACTTGACAGTAACGGAAAAACGATATGTGTGGCATATTAAATATTAGCAAATGCGATAAAAATTGTTTTTTTATCTGATAATAGTCAATTTTTATTAAAATTAATTAATTAAAAAGTCAAGTTTTCAAACGAAAAGTCATGTGATCAGAAACGGTATG
>JAEDXX010000429.1:10000-51071 GCA_021725515.1 Epicauta chinensis | reverse complement strand
AATTGAATCGCTAGTGCCAGATGCAGTGGCACCAACTTGCTAAACTACTTTCCCCTAACAGTAACCTCAAAAACTCCCTGAATGTTGACATTTCAACAAAACTCTTCTTTGCTTTTTTACATATATTTATCAGGACTTAGAATCGTTATTTTTTCGTTCCGGTTTTCGGTTTTCGTTTCGGAAAATATTATTTTTTTCGGTTTTCGGTTCCGTTCCGGTTCGAAGACTTGGTTTTTATTTTATTAAACATCTGGAGAACCATTACGAACTTCAAACGACCAGACGCAATTTTTCCCATATATTCAAGGGAATCCCCTAAGTTGGTGATTATTTTGTAATTGTCTTTCTAATTCAAGACATGGACACTTTTGTCCGAATACTAACACACTTTTGTCGCAGATTTATTAGTTCTTTCCATGTGCCATTTTTTATGATTTTTACGGTGTCAATCAAGCGTATGCCAACACTGCTGATTAATTGAATAATGTGTTTTTAACTTTTTTCAGATTCTGCAAACAATGAACTCTCGCATTCGTTATTACAATTTAATCTACCCCATCGATGGGGATCGCATCCTTCTCGGTTTGAAGCAGCGTGGGTTTGCTGCCGGCAAATACATGGGTTATGGTGGTAAAATGGAGCGTGACGAAACGATTGGTGAATCGGCGGTACGCGAACTTAAAGAAGAATCCAATTTGTCCGTTAAAGAATCTGATTTAAATTATCTTGGCTATATTAAATTTCATCGTCAAGATCAAGAACATACTGTATACATTTTTACAGTAACAATTGATAAACTTAATATGGATGAATTGATAGACACCGATGAAATGATAGCGCAATGGTTCGAACGCAATGAATTACCATTCGATAAAATGTTGGAAGATTTCCCGTACTGGTACGAGTACTTGTTCAAGAATCAACAATTCACTGCCGAATTTCATTACGACCGTAATAATCGTGTTATCAAATACGACATTTATGGTACAGATCAATTCGTTACTGATGTGTTACAATTCAACAATAACAACGACTCTCTGCGAGGTCGTTAAACTGTATTAAATTTTTTTTACAATTAATTGCTGGTTATTGATGGGTTTGAACTCATACTAGTAGAAAACGGCCACATCAGTTTTCAAGAAGACATCAAATCAAAGAGAAGACATAATAAGAGCCTATAGTAATGTTACGACCCAACAAACAGCCTGCAAATTAATTAATTATTATTTAAAACGGTTTCGAGAACCACTCAGCCTAGGAATTATTACTATTAGTTCAGGATTTGTATCTGGCTAATAGACGAAAATAAAATCAATTTTTTATATTACTTTATTATTTATCCTATTATCCTATGGTTGATTCTCCATCATTAGAAGTGATGTAGAATCGTGCAAACTCATCCACATTCCTTATTAAATCCATAATTGTATCTAAAACTTTATATTTTGATGGAAGACAATTCATTATTGTATCTAAATATTGTTTGGAACTATCTCTGTTCAAAATCACTCCAATCTCTTCATTCTTTAACGTTAAACTGCAGCAAAAATTAATACAAATAATTAAATCAAATCAAATCCTGTTAAATAGGGACTGTTCTTATCAGGCGGTGTTCACTTCTGACCCCCACCATGCCCAATTTTGCCAGAGCCGGTCGAGTCTGAATTTGGAAACTTGACAAACTAAAAATTCTGAAACCACAGCCTTTCGTTTTATAGCCTTGTTACATCGTTAGGAAACATAAGTTTTTCCGTTACCTGCAACTTGCTCGGAATTTTCGCCGTTTTTATTTATGTCGTCGCGCTGTTTAGTTGTGAATTGAGTTGATCAATATCTTGCAAGAGCTACTACTAACCACGTTTATCAGTGTTTATCACTAAATAACACTTTTAAGTTGGTATTAAAAAATTCTCCTGCCTGACAAAATTGGGTCCTATCTAAAAGCATTGAGTGAACACCGCCTGGTTCTTATTAAATAAGGATTGCTCCTGTTAAATAAGGACTGTTTTTGTTGAATAGGGAATGCTCCTGTTAAACAGGGACTGCTCCTGTTAAATAGGGACTGTTCCTATTAAATATGGGCTGTTTTTATTAAATAAGGACCGTTTCCGTTATGTAGGAACTGCTCCTGTTAAAGAGGGACTGTTCATATAAAATATGGACTGTTTTTGTTAAATAGGGACTGTTCCTGTTATATAAGGAACGTTCCTATTAAATATAAATTGTTCCTGTTAAATCTAGATCTTCCCTATTAAATAGAGACTGTTCCTGTTAAGTAGGGACTGTTCCTATTAAATATGGACCATTTTTGTTACATAGGGACTGCTCCTGTCAAACAGGGACTGCTCCTGTCAAACAGGGACTGCTCCTGTCAAACAGGAACTGCTCCTGTCAAACAGGGACTGCTCCTGTCAAACAGGGACTGCTCCTGTTAAAAATAGGAAACATTCCTGTTACATAGGGACTGTTCCTAATAAATAAGGACTGCTCCTATTAAATATGGACTGTTTTTGTTAAATAAGGACTATTCCCGTTAAATAGGAACTGTCCCTGTTAAATAAGGACTGTTCCTAATAAATAAGGTCTGCTCCTGTTAAATAGGAACTGTTCCTATTAAATATGGATTGTTTTTGTTAAATAAGGACTATTCCCGTTATATAGGAATTGTACCCGTTAAAGAGGGACTGTTGCTATTAAATAAAGGCTGCTCCTGTTAAACAGAGACTCTGCCTATTAAATATGGACTGTTTTTGTTAAATACGGACTGCTCCTGTTAAATACGGACTGCTCCTGTTATATAGGGAACGTTCCTGTTAAATATAAACTGTTCCTGTTAAGTCGGGATCTTTCCTATTAACTAGAGACCATTCCTTTTAAATAAGGTCTGCTCCTGTTAAATAGGGACTGTTCCTATTAAATATGAACTGTTTTTGTTAAATAAAGACTGTTCCTGTTAAAAAGGGACTGCTTATGTTAAATAGGGAACGTGCCTGTTAAATCTAGATCTTCCCTATTAAATGGAGACCGTTCCTGTTAAGTAGAGACTGTTCCTATTAAATATGGACTATTTTTGTTAAATAGGAACTGCTCCAGTCAAATAGGGAACGTTTATGTTACATTGGGACTGTTCCTAATAAATAAGGGCTGCTCCTGTCAAATAGAGACTGTTCCTATTAAATATGGACTATTCCCGTTATATAGGAACTGCTCCTGTTAAAGAGTGACTGTTCTTATTAAATAAAGGCTGCTCCTGCTAAATATGGACTGCTTTTGTTAAATAAGGACTGTTCACGTTATATAGAAACTACTCCTGTTAAAAAGGGGTTTGTTCCTTTTAAATATGGACTATTTTTGTTAAATAGGGGCTGCTCCTGTTATACAATAGAGAATGTTCCTGTTAAATATAAACTGTTCCTGTTAATCGGGATCTTTCCTATTAAATAAAGACTGTTTCTGACAAATATGGACTCTTCTTGTTAAATAAAGACTGTTCCTAATAAATAAGGTTTGCTCCTGTTAAATAGGAACTGTTTCTATAAAATGTGGACTGTTTTTGTTAAATAAGGACTGTTCCCATTATATAAGAACTGTTCCTGTTAAAGAGGGACTGTCCTTATTAAATAAAGGCTGCTCCTGTTATATAGGGACTGTTCCTATTAAATATGGACTGTTTTTCTTAAATAAGGACTATTCACGTTATATAGAAACTGGTCCTGTTAAAGAGGGACTCCTCCTATTAAATATGGACTATTCCTGTTATATAGGGAATGTTCCTGTTACATATAAACTGTTCCTGTTCATCGGGATCTTTCCTATTAAAGTAGAGACTGTTCCTGTCAAATATGGACTCTTCTTGTTAAATAGGGACTATTCCTGTATGGACTATTTTTACTAAATAGGGATTCCTCCTGTCAAATAGAAACTCTTCCTATTATATAGGGACTGCTCCTGTCAAATGGGGACAGCTCCTGTTAAATAGCTACCGTTTTTAGTGAAAAGAAACTGTTTTAACTAAATAAGGATGGTTTCTAATGAATACACTATCCGAGTAAATAAAAGTTGCTCCAAAGAAATACGAACTTCTCCCCAGTCAATATAGACTGTTTCCGTTTTGATAGTAGCTATTCTGAGTAAATGGGGATTGTCTCCGGAGGTAAGCACAGGCTCCCAGTTTCGTTAGTTAGTTACTTACATTTGTAATAAAAAAATGGCAATATAATTCCAAACAATCGGCTTAAAAACAATATTATTCGCCTTCAATTTGAACGTTTTAACCAATTGTTGTACATCAGATAATACCAAAACCGGTTCAATTTTCAAATTAATCAACAATTGTTCCAAACTAAAAATAAAAAATAATTAAAATTGGATTCTAATATTTTTCAAAATACTATTTACGCTTTATTCAATGATTTTAGAAAGATATTACGCCGTAGAGCAGTCTGTGAATTAACATCAACTAATGGTAGAACAATCGATGAACCCCCATCATCATCACCAACTTGTTCTCCTTTAATTTTATCATTTGTTCCTTTATCGATATCAACATTGATATTACCACTATAAAATGATTTAACTTTCAAATCAAGTTGTCGACTTTCATCTTTCAATTGTTGATAATCTGGTAATGGTTTTAATTTCGTATTGCAAACAATAGTATTATCAAATTTTCTATCGGTTAATTCGCGTAAATTTAATTTTTTACAAATTTCCACATATCTCTTCTGTTGTTCCATATGTAATTCAGATATATGTAATTGTTCAAAATAATTATTTAATTTCACATCATTAATCAACTGTTTAATTCTGTCTTCACCATAAATATATAGAAATGTATCTAGATTTAACCATTGTTTAAACGATTTCAATAATTGTTCCTCAATCAATAGATATTCGATATTTTTACGTTTTTTCTTTGGTTTTCGTTTAGTTTTCAATTGATTTTGTTCGTCCTCTTTAATTTCAACATTTTTATTAGATTTATGGATTTCTTCACTATCTAACGATTCTTCTAAATCTTCTTCAATTGTCACCATTTGATTGTGACGACTACTGCTTTTAATCGTTGATTTTATCTCATTCTCAACAACTTCATTCAATGAGAATTGGGCAAAACTTGTGATTGATGTGAATCGTGATGATTCAACGATCGGTTTAGCGATGCCTTGATCGATCTCCTCACCAGGTAGGCCTCTAAATTGTAACAAATATTAAACAAAAAATTATTAAAGCATCCATATTATACTTGAAATATCAATGATTTACAGTAAAACCTCTATTTACGGATATCTCCCTAATAGAGATTTCAACTCCCAGAACCTCCCTAATGCGGTCATTTATACTAAATCCCGTGGGTGTCCTTGTTAAAGAGGTTTTACTGCATTTAGTGGCCGTTGCTTTATTTTTTCAATACCAACTCGATCATCACTTGTTAGCAATTGTTTCATGCGACTCTAAGGCGTTTTCGGATATAAAAAAGAAATAATTACCCATCGCCTCTTTTTAGTAAATCAAATCGTGGAAATTGCTCAAATCGCCTCAACCATAATGGACTGTTATCGATTTGCTTCTTAATATGAATACTGGCTTTATAGCAATGATTACTGCAATAATTCTAAAATCAAAAAAAACACAATCAATACATATTTGAAATAATTCCAATTGATAGAATCCAACTTTACGATCCGTAATATCGTAAACTTTATTCAATTTCGTTGATATATGGAACTGTTTGTTGGGCATTTCCGGTATTTGTCGACCACAAATCGGATATCCGCACAGTTTCGTTAAAGCTCGCTCTTCAATGATATCCTGATAATGTGATTGATTAATATAGGGCAACTACAATTCGTGATTATTAAAATTATGTTAATTCTCATTTTGATTTGATTTACGCAACGTAGAAACGTTTCCGATCGTAGTTTACCATCAATACAGAATTCGACGATTTTCATCGCCCGTCGATTGCATTCTTGTTGCACTTGTGCCGTAATCAACACTTCTCGTCTACAATAAAAAACAAAAATTTTTATTACCATTCTAATGGGTTGAATATCGAATTTTACTTGATCTGTGGTGGTTCGTGGGTGTTTTTCGTATTTTTTAACACTTTAAGGTAGTCTTCTAAGGAATCTTGCATTGTTTCGTGTTTTCTTTTGCGTGTGGCTATTTGCACGTTTCCGTGCCGGCACGGAGGCACGGAAAGTTGATATTCACGCATGCGCACAGGTACATTTCCAACCGATCCGAAATCTGACAATCCCGTGCCCCGTGCTTCTGTTCTCTTATGGGCACGGGTCACCAGTGCCCCGTACTTATATTCTCTCATGGGCACGGGTCACCAGTGCCCCGTACTTATATTCTCTCATGGGCACGGGTCACCAGTGCCCCGTATTTATGTTCTCTCATGGGCACGGGTCACCAGTGCCCCGTACTTCTGTTCTCGCATGCGCACGGGTCATTTTAAAAAGGCGTTAAAAATATTACCAAATTTGAATTAAAGCACGGGAATAGTTTAATTAATTAATCACAAATCTGTATTCCCGTGCCCACTAGAAAATCAAAGCACGGGAAAATAATTTCAGATTTCGTATTAAAAAGTAAATTAAATTAGAAGATTCTATGCTAATATTTATTCTCAAGTAGAAAAAAAATTATGCATGCTAAACACTGAATTATTGGCTTACAGTTGAATATTAGAACTGACATTAAATGTTTTGAAAATTATTTTATTTAAATAAAACAAAATGAAATGGTCCTTAATATAGTCTTTTATTAAAATATATTTAAGATTAACGATGACAAATGAAAGATTAAATAGCTTGGCAATTTTGTCAATAGAAAGTGGAAGTTGCAAAAAATATAAATATGACCGAAAACATAAAAAAGTTTGCAGATTGAAAAGCAATAAAAAAATATTTTTAAATTATTTTATAAAACATATTTACTTTATTTGTCATACATTTCATTTCCTTTTGAGATTATAATAATTATTTTTGTACTGCTTTGTATACCTATAATGGTGCTATAGCATCACTATTGTATTATTTGTTGAATAAATAAATTTTGTACATAGTTCTTTATTGTGTAATTTTGATTTTTTGCCTTTTTTTGCTATTTGTTTTAATTTGCAGTAAATTAGTACTACCTCAGTTTCATAATAAGTGAGCCATTTGCGTTTTTTTTTTTGAGAAACTTATTGGCAATTATTATTTTTCTTAATTTTCTTTTTCATATTAGCAATATATATTAAATTCTCAATTTAGCCTATGAATGTTGAATGTAAAAAAAGGCAAGTCGGGTCGGAAAAAAATTGACAGAACAGAACAAATTTGCCAATATTCCATTAGTTGATTACAAAAGAAGAGGGACACTTCGGTCGTCATCATTTGCAGTTAGAATTCCGCCTACCTCGTTGTGGATGTTGCTCAAAAGTGGTCAGATTAAGAGGCATTCCAATTGTTTGAAACCACTTTCAAAGGAGAACAACAAAGTAACACGTCTGGATTATTGTCTGTCGTTTGTGAAAGAGAATGGCGAGTTTGAGCATTTAATGAATTACATCCACATTGATGAGAAGTGGTTTTATATCACTACAATGAACCAGATGCAGCGGAACCATGTGGTTAAATGCAAAGTAAGTCAAACATGACCAAAGTGATGTTTTTAGCAGCTATTGCCCGACAGCGGTACAATCGTTACCATAACCAGCAATTTCATTGGAATATGGCATTCATTGTACAAAAACCGGTCTCGCCCAATAGCAAAAATCAACATAGAGGTGCTCTTGTTACCAAACCTATTAATATTTGTATAGATGTTTACAGATATATGTTAATTGATAAACTGATTCCGACAATTAAAAAAAAGTGGCCAAGGAGCTCCTCCAAAAATATAATCATACAGCAAGATAATGCGGACAGAGTGTACGAAGAACGGTTGGAACATTTCGTTTACTTTTAAACCACCAAATAGTCCCGATTTGAATGTACTCAATCTTGGTTTCTTTTCGTCAATTCAATAGTTACAACACAAGTGTTCACCACGAAATATAGACGACTTAATAAAAGTTGTCGAAGAATCTTCCGAAGCGGAGACTAGACACACTTTAGATAACGTGTCTATAAGCTTACAAATGATTATGAAATCGATCATAGATTGTGATGGAGAAAATAATAATAAGCTTAAATATATTAGCAAAGCAAAGCTTGTTAGGGAGAATTGTTTGCCTACTATTCGTTTATATTAATACCTACTCCTATTTTCTAATTTGTTTTGAACAATAAATATAATACTTATAAAATACTAAAGTGGCTCACTTATTTTGGGAAAAATTAAAATCGATGGTGGCTCACTTCTTTAAGAAAACTTTGAAATCAGTAATGGCTCACTTATTTTACAAACAGAGGTAGTATAATCTTGTTTGAAAGGGCGCCAAATTTAATTTTGCCCAGGGCGCTTAAAAACCTAGAACCGGCCCTGCATACACTCAGGATAAAACCACTCAATTAGTAGTTCTTCAATAACGTTTACACACTTCCAATGCATCCAATATAAACAAGAGTTACATTCAATACTATAATCCACATGTAACTCACTGTTGCATACTTTACACGACCAATAGTTGCCATCGAATTTCTTGGTAATGATTTATTGGTATGTAGCAAAAGCATCTTCCTCAAAATAATGTTTGATTAATTCTTCAGCAACTAATTCACTTGCTAAAGCGTCACTAACAGTAGCTGGGTTGACATGTGTTAAATCATTGGTTGTTATTTTTTTATTACCAAGTATAATCTCATTAATTGTATTCATATCGGGGATAATCATTGATAAAGCAGTCAATATTTTTGCTGTTTTTTTTTGTTAACAAATGATCTGCTTGAAATAGACATGCTTCTGCAAGGAAGCCCAATCACTCGATCTCTGCGACCTATGCCACGTCTACGAGAACGACTTGAATAAATTCTCAATGGAACCTGATTTAAGCGACATAAAGCATCATGATTTACTGATTTTACATGGCATCCGGTATTATCAGCTTTGAAAGACTATCATTTCACACACTTGGGAAATTTTCTTTTACTTTTCTTCATTTGTTGATCCCGCTATATTAACTTGCAGATTCAAAAGTAAATCATCAAAATTTCATTCCAAAATGATTGGAGAGTTGACAATATCTAATGCTGATACAGCATCATCATTAACTTTTGATAAACCGGCAGCTTCTTCAATAGGTTGAGCATATGAAAACTATTTAAAACAGTACAGAAATTAAAATAATGTCATTTTAAGCAGTTAGAACTAAAAAAGTAAACGTAACAAAAATTTTTTTGAATGATTTTGAGCTCAGAAAATTTTGTTCTTTTGAAAAAAAGGCAATTAAATAATTTTTTTAATTTGATCACATGCCTTTTTAGTTTTAAATATTTTCTTTAGTTACAAGGTGATTCACGAGGAATGACGAGCCTGAAAAAAAATGTAATGCAACCAATCTTACATTTCCACAAGTTACTTCGCGATATATTTAAAAAAAAATACAATTTGAATCCACGATATCTATGAATCATTGTCATTGTCAGTTTTTGACAAAGTCTAAAAATTTATTACAAATTGCAAAAAGATCGTTCTGGAACCGCATTGATGCATGCGAAAGAAGTGGTGGACATTTTCTTAACTAATTCATTTAATTTTTATGTTCGGTTTGTTATTAAAACATCTTTTGCATCAGTATTTCACTTAATTGAGACTTTCATTATTTTAACGTCAAAATTGACACAATTTTATACAAATATTAATAGGTTTGGTAACAAGAGCACCTCTATGTTGATTTTTGCTATTGGGCGAGACCGGTTTTTGTACAATGAATGCCATATTCCAATGAAATTGCCGGTTACGGTAACGATCATACCGCGGTCGGGAAACAGCTGCTAAAAACATCACTTTGGTCATGTTTGACTTACTTTGCATTTAACCACATGGTTCCGCTGCATCTGGTTCATTGTAGTGATAAAAAACCACTTCTCATCAATGTGGATGTAATTCATTAAATCCTCAAACTCTCTTTCACAAACGACAGACAATAATCCAGACCTTTGTTGTTCTCCTTCAAAAGTGGTTTCGAGGAATTGGAATGCCTCTTAATTTCACCCCTTTTGAGCAACCTCCACAACGAGGTAGGCGGAATTCCAACTGCAAATGATAACGACCGAAGTGTCCCCCTTTTTTTGTAATCAACTAATGGTATATTGGCAATTTGTTCTGTTCTGTCAATTTTTTTTCAACCCGACTTGCCTTTTTTTACATTCAACATTCATAGGCTAAATTGAGAATTTAATATATATTGCTAATATGAAAAAGAAAATTAAGAAAAATAATAATTGCCAATAAGTTTCTCAAAAAAAAAAACGCAAATGGCTCACTTATTATGAAACTGAGGTAGTACTAATTTACTGCAAATTAAAACAAATAGCAAAAAAAGGCAAAAAATCAAAATTACACAATAAAGAACTATGTACAAAATTTATTTATTCAACAAATAATACAATAGTGATGCTATAGCACCATTATAGGTATACAAAGCAGTACAAAAATAATTATTATAATCTCAAAAGGAAATGAAATGTATGACAAATAAAGTAAATATGTTTTATAAAATAATTTAAAAATATTTTTTTATTGCTTTTCAATCTGCAAACTTTTTTATGTTTTCGGTCATATTTATATTTTTTGCAACTTCCACTTTCTATTGACAAAATTGCCAAGCTATTTAATCTTTCATTTGTCATCGTTAATCTTAAATATATTTTAATAAAAGACTATATTAAGGACCATTTCATTTTGTTTTATTTAAATAAAATAATTTTCAAAACATTTAATGTCAGTTCTAATATTCAACTGTAAGCCAATAATTCAGTGTTTAGCATGCATAATTTTTTTTCTACTTGAGAATAAATATTAGCATAGAATCTTCTAATTTAATTTACTTTTTAATACGAAATCTGAAATTATTTTCCCGTGCTTTGATTTTCTAGTGGGCACGGGAATACAGATTTGTGATTAATTAATTAAACTATTCCCGTGCTTTAATTCAAATTTGGTAATATTTTTAACGCCTTTTTAAAATGACCCGTGCGCATGCGAGAACAGAAGTACGGGGCACTGGTGACCCGTGCCCATGAGAGAACATAAATACGGGGCACTGGTGACCCGTGCCCATGAGAGAATATAAGTACGGGGCACTGGTGACCCGTGCCCATGAGAGAATATAAGTACGGGGCACTGGTGACCCGTGCCCATAAGAGAACAGAAGCACGGGGCACGGGATTGTCAGATTTCGGATCGGTTGGAAATGTACCTGTGCGCATGCGTGAATATCAACTTTCCGTGCCTCCGTGCCGGCACGGAAACGTGCAAATAGCCACACGCTTTTCTTTTCTAGAACACAACAAAAATCTGTCAATTGTCAAAATTTTTTCAACAAAAAAAATCACCATAGTAACTTTGGCGCGGCAAATTTAAAACCACTAAGATTTCCCAATATCATGGCGATAAAAAAATCTATGAAATTGTCTGGAATGATTATCTGATACTAGAAATATTTTTAGAGATTTCAGAATTATGAGAATTATTAGTTATTTCGGTCTATTACAATAAAAATTGATTTTAACAGTGCCATCTGTGTACACAATCTTAAACTAATCTAGTGACTTTTGATTAAAAGCACTAAATTACTAGTTTTGCCAACAAAAAAAAACACCATAGTAACTTAGGCGCGGCAAATTTAAAACCACTAAGATTTCCCAATATCATCGTGATAAAAAATCTATGAAATTATTTGGAATGATTATCTGATATTTGAAATATTTTTAGAGTCTTCAGAATTATGAGAATTTTCAGTCATTTTGGTTTATCACAAAAATAAATTGATTTGAACAGTGTCATCTGTGTAGACAATCTTAAACTAATCTAGTGACTTTTGATTAAAAGCACTAAATTGCTAGTTACATTTCGTGTCATTAGGTTGGTGATGCATCAAGAAGTTTCATTTTAAATCCAGTCTTGTCACTACAAAATTGTTGAAATCTGAGTTAAATTAGCGAAATATTATAAGAATAAAAAGCGGTATTGCAATTTTACTAAATTGTGCAAATAACACAAACGAAATTTTAGGGATTTTAGTTATATTTGGTGTTGCAAGATTGGTAATAAGTCTATGAAAGAAATCCGGACTAACTATCCAAAACTTATTAATTCATTAGGTCGATTAATGTTGGCCAAAGGAAAAACAAATAACGGCTCTAAAGTACTGAAAAATTAAAAAAAAAGCGATCCTAATCCTAAATTAAATAAGCAGCAATTTTAGTTACATTTGATGTCTTAACGTTGGTGAAAATGCTAAAAAGTTACTAGAATTGTTGCCAGTAAGGCTGTGTTCAGAAATTGCGCTCTTACTCGACTTTCTACGATTTTACAAACAATCCGAATTAAATTAGCGAAATATTATAAGAAAAAAAAAACAGTATTTTAATTTAATTAAATTCCGGAAATAACACCAACGAAATTTTATGGATTTTAGTTATATTTGGTGTTGCAAGATTGGTAAATAAGTCTGTGAAAGAAATCCGGACTAACTATCCAAAACTAGATTTTAATTCATTATAGGTCGATTATTGTTGGCCAAAGGAAAAACAAATAACGGCTCTAAAGTACTGAAAAATTTAAAAAAGGCGATCTCAATCCTAGATCAAATGAGCGGCAATTTTAGTTACCTTTGATATTTTAACGTTGGTGGAAATGCTAAAAAGTGACTAGAATTGTTGCCAGTAAGGCTGCGTTCAGAAATTACGCTCTTACTCGCCGTTTTTGATGTTGCTATATTTTACAAAATACTTCAAAGGTAATAAAAATTTTCAACAAATCTGAGCAAGTACCAAAAAAATCTGGATTTTCCCAGAGCTAAATATAGGAAGTTTAATTCTATCAAGTTTGTCACTAGGCTGTCAACGAAGTCCGTTCTCTCACGTTGTTTAATGAGACAATCTGTCAAATCTAGTGACTCGTGGTCGGTGAATTTAGTATAGAATTTTATTGTTGGTGGTAAGGTTGCGTTCAGAAATCGCGTTTAATATTTATTTCTAAAATAAAATTTTACAATTCAATTATTATAAATTGATCTTTCTTTGACCACGTACACGACAACCAAACGATAATTGCGTTTCACAATCAACTTTCAATTGGCTCAAATGTTGTTTTAATGGGACCACCAATGTACCAATCAATTCGTCAACTGTATGCGGATAGAAAATCTCGTCTAGATGCGGTTTTAAATACAATTCAACTGCTAATAATTCATTTAAACACCTAAAAACAGAAATTGTAGAATTTGAATTTTTCTCAAAAAAAATAAAATAATTTACTCCGCTAGCGCCGGTAGAATCGTTTGAATTTGCATTGGATTCGTGTAATTATTAGTAATTTGCCATGGATTCAACCACGTATTAATTCTAGAAACCAATGATTATTATGAGATACTATTGCAGATATCCGGCCGGATACCGGATATCTTTATTATTACACATCTCTTACTGATCACTATCAACGATACTCTTATATTTTGTTTTTACATTCAAATACCATTCGAAACCGATGAAAATCTGCCAACCAGGAAACGATAATTGTGGCAATTGTAATATTTTAATTGGACTACCGAAATTTGTTGTTGTTGCATTATAACCCAACATTCTACCAACAGTATTATGGATGTCATCATTATAATTACCAGTGAGCCATGTTTTCAAACATAAACACAACGATGGTATTGCTGATGGTAATAATTCACAAAGTGTTGCATAATGATCATAACGACTCCAACCAGTTAATATTAAACCACGAAAATTACCAATTCTATTTCCATATAAATTTAAAATATTCAACCATGCTTGATGGTTACTGATATGGTATTTGTTAATTGGTAGAATTTGACAACTACTAGTTGCCCCCTTGAATGCTGTACCTATCCAAATACCATTAAAGATTGCATTGTATTTCTCTATTATGTTAATATTTAAATTGAATGTTTCAATTGAATTATAATGCCATATAACAGGTTCTATATAATTGTTTAAATGATACTCTTGTAATATATTTAAATCAATTGTACGTAACATATCATCCCATATTAAGATCTTCAAATATGGATAAGTATCTTTGATGAATTGGGCAATTTCAATGATATGTTCAATATAGAGACTGTGTTTACCGTATTTGTTCGTTTTGATACGTTGCAAACATGTTGTACATTCACCCAAATGCCACACCTAAAATTATTCTCTATTCTAGAAAATTCCAGTAATTCCAACAAAAAAAAATCCAACAAATTCGTTTTTGGTATAACTAACTAAGTAAGAAAATGAGAAGCAGGAAGAGAGAGAGAGAGAGGGAGAGAGAATAGAAAGAGATATGGGGATAGGAAGAGAGGAATAGGGTCTGCGGATAACGAGAGGAAAAGTGTGAGGGGAAGATTGATAGGAAAAGAATGAGCTTTTTTCTGGAAGGGAAAGAGAGTGCGAGAGAGATCAGATGATAGTTAAACAGGAAGACAGGAAAAAAGAAAGAGAAAGAGAGATATATCTTTTTATGTGTAAGTGTGGACATGTCTGAGCGAGACCTATGTCTTTAGAAAATTGAGAAGCTCCAAAAAATTCTAACAAATTCCTGTAATTAAGTAAGAGGAGAGAGAGAAAGAGAGAGAGAGAGAGAGAGAAAGACAGAGGGTCAGTCTAAAGAGAGAGAGTCAATCTGAAGAGAGTGAGGCAGTCTGAAGAGTGAGAGGGAGGCAATCTGAAGAGAGGGAGGCAATCTGAAGAGAGGGAGGCAATCTGAAGAGAGGGAGGCAATCTGAAAAGAGAGGGGCAATCTGAAGAGAGAGAGAGGCAATCCGAGAGAGAGAGAGTAATCTTTTTATGGGACAGTGTTAGAGAGAGAAGAAGAGAAGAAAAGAGGAAAACAGGAAGAGACACGAAGAGCTCCAAAAAATTCTATGAATTTCTTAAAAATTCCAATAAATTTCTGTTTGCTATAACTAAGAAAAATGCAGAGAAGAAGTTATGAAAATAGATAGATGTAGAAAGACAGATGGATGTAGCAAGAGACAGATGTAGAGAGAGAGATGGATGTAGCAAGAGACAGATGTAGAGAGAGAGGAGAGATGGATGTAGAGACAGGGATAGAGGGAGGTAGATGTAGATGGAGAGAGAGAGAGAGAGAATGACAAAGAGGATAGATAGTAAATAAGAGAGGAAGAAAGAAAGAGAGGGATCTGTTTATGGTTAAGTGTCAGTCTGTAAGGAAAGGGGAAGAGAGTAAGAAAGGAAACTCCAAAAACCAATAATTTCTTAAAAATCCAACAAAATGAAGAAAGACATACAGAAGAAGGGATTTTTTTTATGGGCGAGTATCCTTTTGAAGAGAGTGAGAGAGGAGGGGGAGAGACAGTCTGAAGAGAGAGAGGCAGTTTGGAGAGAGAAGGGCAATCTGAAGAGAGAGGGGCAATTTGAAGATAGAGAGGCAATCTGAAGAGAAAGTCAGCCTAAAATGACGGAGAGAGAGAGAGAGAGTCAGTCTGAAGAGAAACAAATAGAGAAAGAAGAATGGAAGAAAAACAGAGAGTGATCTTTTTATGGGAGTGTGTTAGAGAGAGAGAGAGAGGAAGAGAAGAGGAGAAGAAAAGAGAACAGGAAGAGAAACGAAGAGCTCTAAAAAATTCCATCAATTTCTTAAAAATTCCAATAAATTTCTGTTTGCTATAACCAAGAAAGATGCAGAGAAGAAGAAATGAAAAGACAAACAGAAAGAGAGAAAGATCTTTCTATGGACGCATATCACCCTGAGAGAGAGAGAGAGAGAGAGAGAGAGAGAGAGAGAGAGAGAAAGAATGGCAAAGAGGATAGATAGTAAATAAGAGAGGAAGAAAGAAAGAAAGAAAGGGATCTGTTTATGGATGAGTGTCAATCTGTAAGGAAAGAGGAAGAGAAAAAGAGGAAGAAAATAAAAAAAGAAACTCTAAAAAGCAATAATTTCTTTAAAAATCCAACAAATTCCACTCTCATATAATTAAATAAGAGAAAAAGAGACAGAGATGAAGAAAGACATACAGAAGAATAGTAGAACAGAAAAACGCAAGCGCATGCGCACAACAAAATTGTCCTGATAAAGAAGTCCGATATTGCTATACCGTTCTGATTTCGACTGGTTTCGGCAAAAACTGGCAATATTTTCGTACCTATGTTAGTATCATACATATCTTTATATACCGATAAACTAATACAACTAGATACATTAGAAGAAGAGTGGGAGGAAGTCTCCTCCTATTCACGGCACATGATAGAACAATTTTGTGGTCACAGTAGGATGTGACATGGAGTGAAAACAATCGATTACAAAAAAAAATCGATTTTTGCGAGAAATTCGATTTTTTTATATTGATTTAAACCAACGTCGTGTATCTAATTTTTTTTACTTTTAATAAAAAAAATATAATGTAATTAATTTAATCGATTTATTAAAAATCTCTTTAATATCTAGAAAATCGATTATTAAAAGTCGATTAATACAAAAATCGATTGTTTTTTCACATCCCTAGACACTTCTCACAGGAGTCAAGGTTAATAGTTGCTATAAAAACGTGTTGAATTTAATATAACTGACAAAGCAAGGCATATCAACAAACATGTGTTGTCTTTGTTGTACTCATGGGTTTTGAAAATTGTTCACAGCCAACTAGGTACATCTCATGCTGTAATGAGTTGAACAAGGACGGACTGTAATGTGTCGTATTCTTTTGAAAGTTACAAACAATTCAATAGTCCGTTACTAGATAGACATAACATTTAACTGGTGTGTAAAGGAATTAAAGCAAATCTCGCACACAATGTATAATTTCTTACAACTATTATGTGATAATTCGAAGATAAAGTAAGTAGACATCTGATTTTTCATTTCAATGTTCATTTATTAGATAGTTTTGTCTGGTTGGTAAAGAATCGTTTTCTTTGGTAATTTTTACAATTCCATAATTGGTATTTATGAATTTTTAAATAATTCACTTGTGTACGGATTTAATTCGTGATTCTATAAATTGTTTTTTTTTTCAATAAATATTGATTGAAATTTGATTCTGAAATGTGTCATTATGAGTACAACAAAGACAACACATGTTTGTTCATATTGTTGTCTTAACAACAGTGGGCGTCTAACTAAATAATAAACATAAAAATACTCCTCCTATTCAACCTACTCTGTGACCACACAATTGTTCGATCGTATACCGTGAATAGGAGGAGACTTCCTCCCACTCTTCTTCTAATGTACCTAGTTGCATTAGTTTACCGGTATATGATAAAATGTCAACAATTACCTCATCGCCTCCTACATGAATATATTTAATGCCTTGATGGAATGTAACAATCTGTTTAATCATAGCTCGTATTAAAGCCATTGTCTCACAATTCATTGGACATATCGAATTTGGATACATATCAATTTCACGTAAATGCTTCCATTCATCATGTTTCAAAATAAACTCCATATGACCGAATGTCTGTATCAATGGTATCACATTTAGAGCACAATCATTGGCTAAATGTAATAATTGTTGGGCTGCATCGAAACTGTACGGTAATGGTATTGTCCCATTATTAATTTGAGGAGCACTATCCGATAGACTACCAATTTGTACCAATTCGTTGGTATATGGGAATGTATCCTCCCATTCGATGACAATACCTGTTGCTCCCAAACTTTTAATAAATGGTAAAAACTGGAAATTTTCACAAAATATCATTTAAATTAAGGTACGGTTTGTAAATGGTACAATACGAAACCTTTTCATAATAGGAAATCTTCAGCGGTGCACCTTTCAAGTCCAAATGGACCAAACTAAAACCACATGAATTAGGTAAATTGATTCATTAATTTGCTGGCGATATACCGTTCCGCTTTAGCCGTTAAATTCTCCATATTATTGGCACAACAGTAGTTTACATGTTAATCGTATAATTTTACAAAGTCCTTAATAATTTCGTGCAATAATAAATTTGCTTCAACTTTCTTGACACATATCTGCAGATTATTACTAAAAGATTGTGTTTATTTGAGGATCGTTGAGAAATTACTGGAAATTCGGAAAATATCAAATAATGAAACTTAATGAAATGAGGGGTTTTTCTAACAGTTTTCAATAATTTAATTTCAGAAAATTGGAAAACAAATTTTCATAACCTCTAAGCGTTTGAATTGACATGTAAATGACAGTAATATGAAAATTGCAACATTGCCAAATGTACTTTTTGTTTTCACCAATTCTTCATAGATGACGCTCATCAGGTGAGAATTTCAAATTATAGATAATAAGAGCATTATGCATTGACGTACGATTATTATAGACCTTTTCATCATAAAAATTTTTTGTGCGCATGCGTCAGATTCAGCCATCTTTTTCGTACAGTTTTTCGAAATAAGCACGTTAAATACCCGTGTATGAATAAATAAAAGTCAACAAATATTAAATAAATTATATTCATTCAATACAAAGTAAGAAAAAATAAAGAAATAAGTGTATTAATTGTAAAATAAATCTTTTCGGTCGAATATAATAATGTTATCTCTACAAAAAGGAACAACGAGGCAGTGTTGTTATGGAGTATGTAAGAGTGATACATGGTATAAATCATCATTTAAGGGGAATACATATTATTTTATCAATTTTTGATTCACTTTTTAATTGGAATATAATTATAATTATTATTTGTTTTTATTTTTTTTATAATACATAATTACTGGTATACCTTACTCTCAATTAGGTCACCTTTTTCCCCTTTTTGTGGACGTCTATGACATTTCAACCACCTTTTTAATTATTCACAATTATGTGCTTTCACAAAGTTATCAATCAGTGAAACACCATCCATGATTTTCTCGAATAAATGATTTGTTTGTACAGATAATATTGCTTTTACATACATTGTTGATCAAAACTGTACGAAACTTTTGAATTACCGCTATTTCAATATGGCGACTGCGCTTGCGCACATCATACGGTGAAAAGGTCTATTAATGACCGATCGCTAATAATAAACGTTGGAAAACACTGGTTTAAATAATTAATATTACTTAATATTCTATGTAAATAACTTAAACAGGACGCAACTAGGTGTTATTGCTTACTATAACACCATTGGTTGTTCATTTGTCATATTTTGATCAGTTATGATTGGAGGGACCACAGCTGCGGCTATAGCCGCTCGTTTAAAATTTCTGTCCCGTTGTTCGATCAATCTAATAGCATAGAGTAAAAATAACTATATCATGATATACTCTGTCCAAAAATTAAGTATAAAATTTCAAATTGCAGATGATAGGAAACTTAATGTTTCAAAATTTCCTAACTTTTACATGTTTACATGAAAGAAGGAGAACTTTATATAGTGGCACTCCTGTTTGAATAAAACCATACGTATTTGTTTACATATTTTGCTGGTAACTTTTAAATATTAACCCTGAACTTCGATATTTTATATTTCTTTTTAATACAATGAAGAATTTAAATTTTGGGGCCTCAATAGAGAGACTATTTTTCGTTGCGTAGGTTAGCTGCATTTCTGTCATTTGAAATTTTCTACTTAATTTTTGGATAGACTATATATATAACAGGGGTGGGCACATACTAGGACAATGAGAGCCGCAGTCCGGTTTTTCGTATGTTATAAAGAGCCACACAATAGTAATACTTAAATACAGAATTCGAATTTAATTTCAAATTAATATGGTTATATATTTTATAACGGATTTAAATTTTCAATGAGAGCCGCACTTAGCCCAACAAAGAGCCGCATGTGGCTCCCGAGAGCCGCACTTAGCCCACCGTTGTTATATAAAAACAAATTTTGTATAATGCGCCGCAACGCAGTATTGTTACAACACGATTTTCGTTTTGTACACCATTTGTTTTTGCTACAGTTCACAGCCCACTAGAGTTATATTTTTATTATCGGCTATAATAATTCATAAAAGACTACAGAACTAATACTAAAACGAAATTGGCATCTGATATATTTACTGTTCAGATAGATCAAAAAGTTTCTGGTTAAATGTATCAAAAGAATAGACTCAATTCAATTAACTCAAAATAGTTTGATTTATGTTCAGATTATGTTACATAATTTTTTTAATAACAACAGATGTCGACAGGACGTGGACATTGAACGCTGAAATGATAGTTTTTATGTTAATTCAAATAAAACTATTAAAACGATACACTGTTAGAAATTTCCGTAGTAATTTTACTAAATTTGTGTAGGAAGTTTTTACCACATTTTTGAAATTATGGAACTCAGTCTTGTAATTTTACTACACAACTTATCACAACTCAGTTTCAAATTATTACAAATCATCAGTCGCAAAATTACTAATCATTTACTAGAACTATGTTTAGTAATACTATACTAACTATACATTATTTTGTAATTTTACTAAGCCAAATGTATCAAATAAATCTAGTAATTTTACAAAAATTCATTGTAATTATACTAGATAACTTATACCAACGGTGGGCAAATGCGGCTCTCGGAGCCGCATGCGGCTCATTGTTGGGCTAAATGCGGCTCTCATTGAAAATTTAAATCCGTTATAAGATATACAGATTAACTAATGTATCTACGTACATTAGAAGAAGAGTGGGAGGAAGTCTCCTCCTATTCACTGCATACAATTGTGTGGTCACAGTAGGAGGAGTCTTTTATGTTTATTAATTAGACACTTCTAGGGATGTGACATGGAGTGAAAAAATCGATTGCTAAAAAATCAAATTTTCTTGTCTCTTTAAAATAAATGGATTCATAAAAAATTGATTTATTACGAAAAAATCGATTTCTGCCAGAAATTCTTTTTTTTAATTATTCGAAAAATTGTATTTTTTTGTTTAATATTATCAATTCATTAGTGTGAAAATTGATTAAAATGTGTAGATAGTTTGGCTATATTGGTTTAAACCAACGTCGTGTATCTAATTCTTTTACTTTTAATAAAAAAATTAGAGTGTAATTAATATAATCGATTATAAAAAAAATAATCGATTAATATGAAAATCGATTATTTTATCACATCCCTAGACACTTCCCACTGTTAAGATACGCATACATTAGTCAAAGTTAATAGAATTGCAATAAATACGTGTGGAATTCAACTTATAAGAGATAACAATATCAACAATGCGTTGTCTCTGTTGTAAGCATTATGAGTGTTGAAAATCGTCCATATCCAACTACGATCATCACCTTCTTTAAATGTGTTAGACAGAGATATCTCTTATTCTTTTCAACGTTACAAACGATTCAATAGATAGTCATAACATCTAGTTGTCGGCAATGGAATTTTGCACACAATGTATAATTTCTTAGAACTATTATCTGATAATTCGAAAATAAAGAAACTAGGCATCTGATTTTTCATTTCAATTTCATTTATTACTTATTAGATAGTATAGTTTTGTCTGGTAATCCCGTAATTGATATTTATGAATTTCCGGATAATTTACTTGTGTACGGATTTATTTCGTGATTCTATAAGTTGTTTTTTTTTAATAAATATTGATTGAAATTTGATTCTGAAAACAAACAAAACACATGTTTGTTGATATTGCTGTCCTAACAACAGTGGGCGTCTAACTAATTAATAAACATAAAAAACTCCTCCCATTCGATCTACTCTGACCACACAATTGTTCTATGGTATGTCGTGAATAGGAGGAGACTTCCTCCCACTTTTCTTCTAATGTGCTTAGATGAATTGGGCACCCTGTATAACCATATTAATTTGAAATTAAACTCGAATTCTGTATTTAAGTATTACTATGTTACTATTGTGTGGCTCTTTATGACATACGAAAAACCGGACTGCGGCTCTCATTGTCCTAGTATGTGCCCACCCCTGACTTATACCAACTTATTTTAGAAAAATTACAAACTTTGTGTTGCAATGCTACTAACATTTAGTAGTAAAAACCTGTTTAACAATATTTTACTAATTTGTCTCATTATCATATATTTTTTATCAAAATGAAACAAGTAACTTATCTCCAACACTTGGGGGAGGACTTCAGACGACTTTATACTACTTTTACAGCCATGATAAGGAATTCTATTTCAATTTTCACGGTAATTGTAAATATTGTATTTTATAGGCCTTATGGACATGAGATCTACAAGTCGAAGCGACTTAAAACGTTGACGCCATCTATGGTAGTTTTATTAAAATTAAAAAGAAACTCTTCTAACATAACCACTTTATAACAGGACCGTTCTTATAATATATTTATAAATTTTATACTTTAAAAAGTTATAGTTTTGGATTGTTGTTTGCATTACTATATTATGTGCGAAAAGCGATATACATATTTTGTTCACGAAATTAAAAAATACTTTAATACAATCACTCAAAACATTCTTACAAAAACATATACGAAGTTAATAAAAAAAAATATTTATTTAAATCAACGTAAAATAGTATTCATTTGCAATTTATACTTAATTCTAGTAAGTACAATGGACATACCTAGCTCCATGTTTTACTTGTCTATATGGACCTCAGATTTCTTTCATTCAAATGCATCGTTCTTGACAAGAATATTCCTATCAAAAGCTAAATATCGCACCTGACCTGCCTCTACTCAAATGTTTAAATGTACTAGTCTCAAATACTGTGTTTTTGAATCAGTCGATTTTTAGTTGACTTAAACGCGTATTGGCCAAATACGTGGCGTATTTGTTAAGAAAACTTTATTTTTATCAGTGTAAATGCAAAATAAGTATACCAAATTTTATACTTGAAACTACCCAGCAGAATTGGAGGATTACATAAACGTATGTCATTGTAGGAGACACTAGTAAAAATACAAACAAATGTTGTCTAAAGTAAATCATGTTTTACATTTTTTCAATCACTTTTTGCAATTTCAGTTAGTCATTTTTTTTAACAACCGTAGTAAAATTGGACTACAAGTATGTATCAAAATTTTAGACTTGAAATTACAATTGAAAATTGTAAAAACAGATCGCGGTCATGACTAGATTGAAATATTGTAAAAATGCAAACAGAATTTTCAAAAAAAAGTAATGATTTGTAAATTTCCAATCATTTCTTGTAATTGTAATTGCAAAGTTTTGGTTAGTAATTTTACTGACAATTGTGGTAAAATTAAATTCCGAATATGTATAGAAATTTTACAAAACTTTAGACTTAATCCTACAACGTAGGATTGTAAAATTACAATAAGTATCTGACGAATACAAAAAAATTGTAAAATTGCAACCTGCTTAGTACTCTAGCTATTACAACATGTAATATTACAACAAATGCGTGTTAAAATTCCAATACAATACAAGAGTTTGTAATTTTACTATGCAATTGCTTACTAAACACATAGTAAATTTACAAAAATTTTTGACATTGTAGATGACAAAGGGAATGACACAAGTAGATTGCATAGCGTTAGTTCTTCAGGTGTACACCCGAGTGCATAGAAAAGTTGACGACAATCGTGGGGCTGTGTAAGTCAGGCTAACCAGGGAGGTTCTTGCAACGCCTAGCTGGTCAGATTTGGAAAGAAAAATATTCAACCAAAAATAGTAGGCGGGAATAAGGGTGTTATCTTGTTTATTTACGGCGCTCTAGATAAAAAGTAAAAAGTAAGGGAAAATTTATCGAACAGTAATTAATTTCCAATTTAAATTGCAAAATAAACTTTATTAATGATAATATAGGGAAGACCGGGGCACGACGGACCCCCTCCAAAATTTGGTCAAAATTTTTTTTAATGTTTTTTCATAAATTATTATTTTTAAGCCATTATACGATACTTAAGGCATAATAGACCACCCAAAAAAATTATATATTGGGGAAAAGTAACCATGATATACAATTTATAAACGAAATTCGGTTCGAAATTCTTTTTACTAAAATTAGAAATTTAAAAATAAAACAAATAAACAAATAAAGTTTTTTCGATAAAGGAAAAAATAATTTTTTTATCATTTTTTCTGTCGTGTCCCAGAAAAACAAAAATTTTTTTTGGTAAATCACGCGAAATATGCCTAACTTTAAAAATTAATATCTCGCTTGTTTTCTGAGATATTTTTTGAAACATAGAGTGATAGGGGGGCGGGTGAAACCTATGATAAGATGTCCCTGACAATCCCCATGGCCCCACCCTATTCCCTTCAAGATGGAGAAAGCTTGGTTTACACAACTAAAAAAACGGATATTTCTCGCTCAAGAGTCGTCAACTTTTCAATGCACTCAGGTTACCTACTATAAAATGCCTATCTTAATCCCTGTCCTCATCTTACGAACTCTATTTTGTTTAGAATTTATTGAAGATATAATCAGGCTATTACCGTTGGGTTTTCATTTCTCGAAGGGGGCATAGATCTGATCTTATACAAAGAATTGTAACTTTGTTTTGAACACCATTTGTTTTTGCTATAGTCCACATGCTACTAGAGTTATATTTTTATTATCGGCTAAAATAATTCATAGAAGACTATATCTACACAACTAATATATTAAAACAAAATTGGCATCTGATATACTTACTGATCAGATAGATTAAAAAGTTTCTGGTTAAAGGTATCAAAAGAATAGACTTAATTCAATTAACTCAAAATAGTTTTATTATGCTCAGATCATATTATTATATTCTTTGTTTTAATAACAACAGATGTCAGGGAAATTTGGACATGTAACGCTGAAATTATAGTTTTTATATTAATTCAAATAAATATATTAACAACTAAAAAATAATTACCTCATATTCCATTTTTTATCGTCCGTAAGACACTTTACCATGTCCATGCAAACACAACCGTTGTTGGCCCCATCGATAACGGCTGCTGGAACAGACATTGCTGACAAATAACTGAATGCGAGAACAACAAAGATTGTAAGGAAAACTAGTTGTCTTGACATTTTGTTGGAGAAAATCTGAAAAAATGATAGATACAACAATATAGTAATTATAATGTATCAAGGGCGTTATAAGACAAATAACTGTACGTCGAGCGAATGCGTTATGCCCAAAATGCCCGTGTTGCATTCATTAGTTTATGCCATAAGTAAAAGAAGCAATTGAACTTTATTTTTTAAGTTGTTTATCATGGCAACGCGCCTTAATAGCGAGCTGTTATTTTTCATAACGCGATTGCAACGCCATAATTGCCCGTCGTTAAGTAAACAATTATTATTTGCTTATTAATGTGATCGTTTTCATATCGATTAATGGTTCAAGAATATTTAACGAATGACATAAATAAATTAATATTACTCATCAATTTAATTATTTAAAAGTTACAAATTTTATTAAGTTATACTCTACTTACCGAATCTATTCTTCTGTTAAAAGATTTCAATTGATACTAAAACGAAATTGACATCGGATTTATATATTGTTCAGATTGATTAGTTTTAAGTGTTTTCACGTATCTAAAATAAATAATTCTCAAGTTGTTTTTTCCTGTATCGATGGACATCAGATGATGGATAATTACTTCTTAATCATTACTTAATTCGTAAAAGTTACAGAAAATTATAAGTAGCTGACTTTTTTCTTTCAAATGATCATCTATGAAGACAAACAGTTTGAACCAACGTTTGTGGAATGTTTTGGACCTTCTAAGCTGTTAATTATCTTTCTTCATATATATTTGAAGAATAGGAAGCAATGGTGTGAATTGGTGGGTGGACAAGAGGCAATTGACATGAGCAGAGGAACATTGAGCTTTTTCTCTTGTATAATTTGTTATATTAATTTGGCAATCTAGTTTAAACGTGTTGTTATCAAAAGTCAAATGTCAATTTAGGAAAAAAACAGCTTTAGAATTGTTGATTTTAGAAACTTGAAAGTACTTGAGATACATGTGTCTGATAAGTATATACAGACTGTTTCAGCCCATGCGCCCACCTTTCATAGCTTTTTTAATTATTAAAATATTCGTACACAACCTTCAACAACTTAAACTAGGTCACCAAAGGTCGTTGGGTGCTTTCAGAGTTAGATGTTCCAAAGTTGAATACTGGTGTTGAGCAGCATAAAATAAAAAATGTAAGCAACGCAGAATAAAATTATTTGGAGCTTTTACCAAAATTAGACTTGTTATTAAAAATCACAATAATATACGTAGTATAATATATAATCAAGTCAATTAAATTAAATTTGATGTGTGTAACTATTGTGTGGCTCTTTATAATATATGAAAAATGTTCCCATTACTGACATACAAAACATTCGAGTGACTTCTGATTGAGAAGTAATAGCAGAAAATTTCGGTTAAAACTATTAAAACGATATAAATAAAATAACAGCTATTTACTGTACAAGGTGGTAAAGTCATACTTTATCCACGAGCGGAAGTTTGGCTCACGAGGCCGAAAGTCGAGTGAGACCAATCCGCGAGAGGATAAAGGGACTTTATCACCGTGTGCAGTACAAGATTTTGTTTAATACTTGACCTTCAAACTCTTTTTTTTATTTAATTTTTTTAATTTTCTGATAAGTTTTCACATCAACTATTCATACAGTTGTGAATCGTTGTTGGTTGCTATTGGATTTCTCTAAACAACAAGCAATTGTTTTGGTTCGTTTGCTGTTGGTTGCTATGGACGGTAATGTAAACACTTTACCGTTGAGGTGGGTAAAGTGCTACTTTACCATCGAATTTTTAGTCGATAAAGTAGGACTTTAACAGCAAGTATTGAACAAAATTGTTTTATTTTGTGTTGCTCATATTATATTTTCTATTTTCTGGTTCACAGCACCGGTTTTTAACTTTGGAACATCTAACATTCAAAGTACCTAAGGTCTAATTAGGACCTTTGGTGACGTAGTTTAGGTTCTTGAAGGTTGCGTACGAATATTTTAATAATTAAAAGAGCTATGGAAGGTGGGCGCTTGGGCTGAAACAGTCTGTATACTGACTCCAATTTCAAGTGTTTTGACGTTTCTAAAATAAACAATTCTAAAGCTGTTTTTTTCCTAAATGGACATTTGATTTTTGATAATAACATGTTTAAACTAGATTTACTAGATTGCCAAATTAATATAACAAATTGTACAAGAAAAAAAGGCCAATGTTCCTGCACATGTCTGCAATTTTCTTTTTCAATTGCCTCTTGTCCACCCACAAATTCACACCCAATAATATATGGGGAATAGATAATTAACAGCTTAGAAGGTCCAAAGAATTTCACAAATGTCGATTCAAACTGTTTGTCTTCATAGATGATCATTTGAAAGCAAAAAATCAGCTAATTATAATATTCTGGAACTTACAAATTACGTAGTGAATAAGAAATAATTACCCATCATATGATGTCCATCGATTCACCAAAAAAAAAACCACTTGAGAATTATTTATTTTAGATACGTGAAAACACTTAAAACTAATCAATCTGAACAGTATATAAATCCGATGCCAATTTCGTTTTAGTATCAATTGAAATCTTTTAACAGAAGAATAGATTCGGTAAGTAGAGTATAACTTAATAAAATTTTTAACTTTTGAATAATTAAATTGATGAGTAATATTAATTTATTTACGTCATTCGATAAATATTCTTGAACCATTAATCGATATGAAAACGATCACATTAATAAGCAAATAATAATTGTTTACTTGACGATGGGCAATAATGGCATTGCGATGGCGTTATGAAAAATAACAGCTCGCTGTTAAGGCGCGTTGCCATGATAAACAACTTAAAAAATAAAGTTCAATTGCTTCTTTTACTTATGGCATAAACTCATGAATGCACTACACGGGCGTTATAGGCATAACGCCCTCGGGCCGTACACTCTGTCAACACTCAGGCGTTATTTGTCTCCTAACGCCCGTGATATATTATAATTACTATATTGTTGTATCTATCATTTTTTTCAGATTTTCTCTAACAAAATGGCAAGACAACTAATTTTCCTTACAATCTTTGTTGTGCTCGCATTCAGTTATTTGTCAGCAGCCCTTATCGATGAGGACAACAACGGTTGTGTTTGTATGAAAATGATAAAGTGTCTGGCGGACGATAAAAAATGGAATATGAGGTAATTAGTTTTTAGTTGTTAGTATTTTTATTTGAATTAACATAAAAATTATAATTTCAGCGTTACATGTCCAAATTTCCCTGACATCTGTTGTTATTAAAATAAAAAAAATATAATAATATGATCCGAGCATAATAAAACTATTTTGAGTTAATTGAATTCAGTCTATTCTTTTTATACCTTAAACCAGAAAATTTTTAATCTATCTGATCAGTAAGTATATCAGATGCCAATTTCGTTTTAATATTAGTTGTGTAGATATAGTCTTCTATGAATTATTATAGCCGTTAATAAAAATATAACTCTAGTCGGATGCGGACTATAGCAAAAACAAATGGTGTACAAAAAAAAGTTATAGTTCTTTATATAAGATAAGACCTATGCCTCCTTCGAATTATAACACGAGAAATGAAAACCCAACGGTAATAGTCTGATTATATCTTCAAAAAATTCTAAACAAAATAGAGTTCGTAAGGGAAACTTTGGCAAGTTGAGGACAGGGATTAAGATGGGCACTTTATACCTAGTAGGACTACCTGAAGAACTAACGCTATGCAATCTACTCGTGTCATTACCTTTGTCATCTAGAGAACATCGCACAATGATTAGAAATAAAATATATTACATATATTCTATGTGATTACTAATTTTACCATATCTGATAGTTAATTAGCTCAATTCCTTTGAGGCACAAAATAAGGAAATCATAGAGGAAATGCGGAAAATTATCTAATGACACTTTTAACGATTGAGACAGTCTCCAACTGCCTTTATAAAGCCTCAATTTAGAATTTATTTTATGTTTATCACATGTAGACTTAATCTTAGGTGTCCCGAAGCCTTAAGAATAGATATGGTTCCATTAGTTTGCCGTTTTTCGGCAGCAATTTAGAAATTGAAGAGAAGGTCAATCTAAAATCCGATAACTGTGTTAATTGTGTGGTGCACGACGATTTTGTTTTTTTTTGAATATGCATTTAGTTTTTCCAAAAACATGCAAAAAAGTGATTTTACAATTTTTCGTTTTTTGCGTTCACTTTTTAATATAATTAAATAAAATTTACACAACTAACTAGATCAATCTATTCTACAGTGCGCTAGGATTTTTTTTCTTTTGAAAATTGTTATCCGTTTTCGGGGAAATGGATTTTAAAATTTTAAAATCTTACGTCATTTTCAATAAAAGCGTTTATTGTCCCAACAACAAATCCCGCCTTATTTTCTGACGCCACATCCCACTTTTTTTTTAGTATAGCTGATCAACGCATTAATATTTAGCTTTCGCTTGAGTAGAGATCGTTCACGCCGTAATCAACAAATAGTGGTGTGACTGTTTACAAATTCTGTATACACATATTTATATAAACATGTTGGCGCTGACCTATCACGGAAGGTCAACTGTCTATAAGGCGGCGTCAGGTTTATCGAGACCTGCAGTGGCGTAGAATAAATGCACATTATTGATAAACTGTATTTTGTTTTTGCCACTAGCGGGACGCCTATGGCATAAGATTTACGACTATTGTCTCGCTCTCACGCCCCACCTATACAGTTATCGTTGGTCGCATAATGCCACAACCTACAGACTCCCTGCTCCCGCACATCGCACGTCCAGGTCAGAAAATGATCTCTAGTTCGGATATGGTTCGGAATCCTACCGCTAGGCGTACCATGAAATATGATTTGCGCACAATATTCAAGTCTTAAAGGGTCTTCCGTTGCGTATATGAAAAAATGAATATTCCTATTGAAAAGCTGAGAATTTTTCCTAGAAAAAGCTACATTTTATCAATTTTGACAAAAAAGTTTTCTACCTCAAAAAATTGATGAAAAAGTTGAAAATTTTTTTTCTTCAAAATTTCAAAAATTTATAACTTTGAAACGGCCGTATTTTAAGAGCTCAAACTTTCAGCGAATCGTTTTTTCAAAGTACAGAACATCTCCACAAAATTTGAAAAAAATCGGCGGATAAAAAAGATTTTATTTGGTCGAATGACCCATATGTAATATCTAGTTTATGCTTTTAATTTGCAATCCTTTTAACAAATGTACGGAAAGAATTAATGCTATTGCTAGCATCACAAGATTTTATTTCTAATTATTGTGCGACGTTCTCTAGATGACAAAGGGAATGACACAAGTAGATTGCATAGCGTTAGTTCTTCAGGTAGACCTACTAGGTATAAAGTGCCCATCTTAATCCCTGTCCTCAACTTGCCGAAGTTTCCCTTACGAAGCCTATTTTGTTTAGAATTTTTTGAAGATATAATTAGACTATTACTGTTGGGTTTTCATTTCTCGTGTTATAATTCAAAGGAGGCATAGGTCTTATCTTATATAAAGAACACTGTTAAAAAATTTACCCGAAAATTCAGAAAAAGATTATAAAAAGTTTTTCACTGATACTTTATTCTGAAAATTCATAATGCATGGTTTTGAAAATTCAAAACGAATGATTCTGAAAATTCAGAGAATAAATAGTTTGAAAATTCAGAAAGTATAGCTCTGAAAATTCAGAATGCTTGGTTTTAAAATTCAGAATGTATGACTCTGAAAATTATACCTCAAGTGCTTAATATTCAGACATAAGTATTGGATTTAGCTAGAGATCGTTCACGCCGTAATCAACAAATAGTGGTGTGTCTATTTACAAATTCTACATACAAATGTTTTATAAACATGTTGGCGCTCACCTATCACGGAAGGTCAACTGTCTATAAGGCGGCGTCAGGTTTATCGAGACCTGCAGTGGCGTAGAATAAATGCACATTATTGATAAACTGTATTTTGTTTTTGCCACTAGCGGGACGCCTATGGCATAAGATTTACGACTATTGTCTCGCTCTCACGCCCCACCTATACAGTTATCGTTGGTCGCATAATGCCACAACCTACAGACTCCCTGCTCCCGCACATCGCACGTCCAGGTCAGAAAATGATCTCTAGGTAATATGGTAAAAATTGAAAAAAAAGAAGCGTTATATATTAAATTTATCAAATTTTATTGCCTATATACGAATAAAAAGGACATATACATGATTAAATGTGTGAATTTCTTTTAATCGTCAATGTCATAATACTGCTCTAAATTGTTCGCCAGCCTTTTGACAGCTGTGCAATAGTTGGCCACTTATTGTTTTCCTTTTTTCTTCGCTTTTTTATTGACAGCGCCGATTGAATTTATATCCAGCAGCACTCTGAAAATTGTTTAAACAATTAGCTAGATAAAATAAACAAATTTAAAAAAAATACAGTACTTATAATACCTTTGAATAAATTAAGACTTATTATATTTTTTTAGTCCTGACACAATTATCAATAACTACCCTGCCTGGGTTGTTCGATTCCGTCATCTAATTTTTTCCAATGTGTGTGGAATATTCCGGAACATTACACCGATTTCCTGATATGTTGACTTTAATTATATAATATTATTTTAATAATAATTATTAAATAATTATTCAACTAAATATTATGAGGAAATTCAGTACCAAATTGTTCTTGATAAGTATGACAAAAATTCGAACATTAGGTATATGTGCGTACAATGAATATTACTTACCGTAAATATAATAAACCTTACCAAAAACAATTACAATAGGTATTCCTGTTGCACTATTACTATAACAAAGAGGATTAAAATAAAAAATGCGCTTTTTGAGTAATAAAAAAAATATTGAAAGCAGTTAATCTAGCCCACTACCACTAGAATAGTCAGCTACTTTCAAGTTCAAATATCTCGGAATTACACCAATTAGTAAGCTCTCCGAGTTCAAAAATATGAATTTTCCACATTTTTAAGCTCTTTGGGCTAAAAACAATAACTTCCAGAACTTTTGAAAATTTTCAATTTGTGTCAAAAATTCTAACGTTTTATGGAAAATTCAAATATTATAATAGTCGAGGTTTCATTTTTTTTTCTCATATTTTTTATATTTTTGAACTTTCAGGTGATAATCTGAAATTACGAATAATTTTCACAAAAATACAACAGATATTTCAGATAAATTAGCTTAAGAAATTGTAGAACATCTTTTTACAAATACTGCTGCTTTATGAATTCCTAACTACTTTCTTAAAATTCAGAACTATATTGTTGTCGGAATACTTTCAGAAATGATAGTTTGTAAATTTTAGAAAATTTTCTTAAAAATAATCCAATTTTCAAATACGTTCTGAAAATTAAGAATAATCTTATCCTTGAAATACTGTCAGAATGTGGATTCTGAAAATTCAGAATAATATTATTCTTGAAACACTTTCAGAATATTGATTCTGCAATTTCAGAAGCGTTAGCTTCTGAAATTTTAGAAAATTTTTAACAGTGAATTACCTATAACTTCTTTTTGTACACCATTTGTTTTTGCTATAGTCCGCATCCGACTAGAGTTATATTTTCATTAACGGCTATAATAATTCATAAAAGACTATCTACACAACTAATATTAAAACGAAATTGGCATCTGATATATCTACTGATCAGATAGATTAAAAAGTTTTTGGTTAAAGGTATCAAAAGAATAGACTTAATTCAATTAACTCAAAATAGTTTTATTATGCTCAGATCATATTATTATATTCTTTGTTTTAATAACAACAGATGTCAGGGAAATTTGGACATGAAACGCTGAAATTATAGTTTTTATATTAATTCAAATAAATATATTAACAACTAAAAAATAATTACCTCATATTCCATTTTCTATCGTCCGTAAGACACTTTACCATGTCCATGCAAACACAACCGTTGTTGGCCCCATCGATAACGGCTGCTGGAACAGACATTGCTGACAAATAACTGAATGCGAGCACAACAAAGATTGTAAGGAAAACTAGTTGTCTTGACATTTTGTTGGAGAAAATCTGAAAAAATGATAGATACAACAATATAGTAATTATAATGTATCAAGGGCGTTATGAGACAAATAACTGTACGTCGAGCGAATGCGTTATGCCCAAAACACCCGTGTAATGCATTCATTAGTTTATGCCATAAGTAAAAGAAGCAATTGAACTTTATTTTTTAAGTTGTTTATCATAGCAACGCGCCTTAACAGCGAGCTGTTATTTTTCATAACGCCATCGCAATGCCATTATTGCCCATCGTCAAGTAAACAATTATTATTTGCTTATTAATGTGATCGTTTTCATATCGATTAATGGTTCAAGAATATTTATCGAATGACATAAATAAATTAATATTATTCATCAATTTAATTATTTAAAAGTTAAAAATTTTATTAAGTTATACTCTACTTACCGAATCTATTCTTCTGTTAAAAGATTTCAATTGATACTAAAACGAAATTGACATCGGATTTATATATTGTTCAGATTGATTAGTTTTAAGTGTTTTCACGTATCTAAAATAAATAATTCTCAAGTTGTTTTTTCCTGTATCAATGGACATCAGATGATGGATAATTACTTCTTAATCATTACTTAATTCGTAAAAGTTACAGAAAATTATAATTAGCTGACTTATTTCTTTCAAATGATCATCTATGAAGACACACAGTTTGAACCAACGTTTGTGAAATTTTTTGGACCTTCTAAGCTGTTAATCATCTTTCTTCATATATATTTGAAGAATAGGAAGCAATGATGTGAATTGGTGGGTGGACAAGAGGCAATTGAAGAAGAAATTTCCAGACATCACCATGAACATTGAGTATTTTTTCTTGTATAATTTTTTATATTAATTCGGCAATCTAGTTTAAACGTGTTATTATCAAAAGTCAAATGTCAATTTAGGAAAAAAACAGCTTTAGAATTGTTTATTTTAGAAACTTGAAAGTACTTGAGATACATGTGTCTGATAAGTATATACAGACTGTTTCAGCCCATGCGTCCACCTTTCATAGCTTTTTAATTATTAAAATATTCGTACACAACCTTCAACAACTTAAACTAGGTCACCAAAAGTCGTTGGGTGCTTTCAGAGTTAGATGTCCCAATGTTGAATACTGCTGTTGAGGATCATAAAATATTAAAGAATATGAGCAACGCAAAATAAAATTATTTAGAACTTTTACCAAAATTAGATTTGTTCTTAACAATCACAATAATATATAATCAAGTTAATTAAATTAAACTTGAATTGTGCAACTATTGTGTGGCTCTTTATAATATATGAAAAATGTTCCCATTACTGACAGAAAAAAAAATTCGAGTGACTTCTGATTGAGAAGTAATAGCAGAAAATTTCGGTTAAAACTATTAAAACGATATAAATAAAATAACAGCTATTTACTGTACAAGCTGGTAAAGTCATACTTTATCCACGAGCGGAAGTTTGGCTCACGAGGCCGAAAGTCGAGTGAGACAAATCCGCGAGTGGATAAAGTATGACTTTACCAGCTTGTACAGTATAAGATTTTGTTTAATACTTGCCCTTCAAACTCTTTTTTTATTTAATTTTTTAAATTTTCCGATAAGTTTTCACATCAACTATTCATACAGTTGTCAATTGTTGTTGGTTGCTATTGGATTTCTCTAAACCACAAGCAATTGTTTTTCTTCGTTTGCTGTTGGTTGCTATGGAGTTTATCAACCTCAATGGTAATGTAAACACTTTACCGTTGAGATGGGTAAAGTGCTACTTTACCATCGAGTTTTTAGTCGATAAAGTAGGACTTTAACGGCAAGTATTGAACAAAATAATTTTATTTTGTATTGTTCATATCATATTTTCTAGATTCTGGTCCACAGCACCAGTACTCACCTTTGGAATATCTAACATTCAAAGTACCTAAGGACTAATAAGAACCTTTGGTGACCTAGTTTAGGTTGTTGAAGGTTGTGTACGAGTATTTTAATAATTAAAAGAGCTAAGAAAGGTGGGCGCATGGGCTGAAACAGTCTGTATACATATATTACTCAGATTTCAAGTGTTTTAAGTAGTTAATAAGAAGTAATTATCCATCATATGATGTCCATTGATACAGGAAAAAACAACTTGAGAATTATTTATTTTAGAAACGTGAAAACACTTAAAACTAATCAATCTGAACAATATATAAATCCGATGTCAATTTCGTTTTAGTATCAATTGAAATCTTTTAACAGAAGAATAGATTCGGTAAGTAGAGTATAACTTAATAAAATTTCTAACTTTTAAATAATTAAATTGATGAATAATATTAATTTATTTATGTCATTCGTTAAATATTCTTGAACCATTAATCGATATGAAAACGATCACATTATAAACAAATAATAATTGTTTACTTGACGATGAGCAATAATGGCATTGCGATGGCGTTATGAAAAATAACAGCTCGCTATTAAGGCGCGTTGCCATGATAAACAACTTAAAAAATAAAGTTCAATTGCTTCTTTTACTTATGGCATAAACTAATGAATGCAACACGGGCATTTTGGGCATAACGCACTCGGCTCGACTCGTGACACGCGTTATTTGTCTTATAACGCCCTTGATACATTATAATTACTATATTGTTGTATCTATCATTTTTTTTCAGATTTTCTCCAACAAAATGTCAAGACAACTGGTTTTCCTTACAATCTTTGTTGTTCTCGCATTCAGTTATTTGTCAGCAATGTCTGTTCCAGCAGCCGTTATCGATGGGGCCAACAACGGTTGTGTTTGCATGGACATGGTAAAGTGTCTTACGGACGATAAAAAATGGAATATGAGGTAATTAGTTTTTAGTATATTTATTTGAATTAACATAAAAATTATAATTTCAGCGTTACATGTCCAAATTTCCCTGACATCTGTTGTTATTAAAACAAAGAATATAATAATATGATCTGAGTATAATAAAACTATTTTGAATTAATTGAATTAAGTCTATTCTTTTGATACCTTTACGCAAAAACTTTTTAATCTGTCTGATCAGTAAGTACATATATCAGGTGCCAATTTCGTTTTAAAGATGTTTTGTCGATATATTGAAAGTAATGAGAATAGGCTGAAAAACAAATATATTATTCAGATAAGTTTCCTGAAGCGTCTGAAAAAATTACAACATTTTTCACAACACCGTTTAAAAGTTATAACATTTTTTAGTTATTGCAAATGTACACGTACTTAAATAGAAAATGCACCATCCGGCCAAATCACGTTAAGAAATAGTAATGAAAATATAATTAGAAAAATTTGTAAATTTGTAGACTAATAGATTAAATATTCAAGAAGCATATAAGCAATTAATATTAACTGGTTTCAATATTATTTATTAAGAAAAATAACAAATATGAGTGACATGTATGATATTATTGAATGGGTAGTGTGATTCACCAAAGAAACGTGGCAACCTCGCAACATATGTTACCGCGTAAATTCAAACGTAAATATAAAACAGTACAAGTTGAATAGAGACAGGTACACGCATACTATTCCCTTCTAACATTAGAGAATATGACAATTGCTAAGATTTTACGGTGTTGTCACGCTACAAGGAATAAAAATAAAATTCATTTTAATTAAAGTATTTTAAAGTATAATAAGATACTTTGTATCGATGATTACTGTTATAAAAATTAATGTATTTTATTTTTTCAAAGTTTAATTGGAGGTACACTCACAGACAAAAGTTTTTCTATGATCCTAACAATAATTGGAAATTTCATTTAAAATTGAATTAAATTTAAACTATTTCTGAATGTATTAGAAATGTGATAGAAAAAACAAACATGTGAAAAATAGTTTTCATTTAAATGCTTTATTTTAAAAGATATTGAAAGACATTGATTTTGTGAAAATCTTTCGTACTTTTATTTCCGACTGTACCGACCAGATTTTTCTACATGAGTATAGGGTGTTGCCTAACCATCTAGTCAACATTTATCACATGTACAGCTCGACCAAGATAGGATGGCCATTGAGATCCGCAAATGTTGAACAAGCATGTTTGAAGTGTAAAAATTGAAAACAATAACAATATTTTTTTGGATATTATGTTAAATTTAATAAAAATTACAATAAACATCAATTTTTATTGTTTTTTATTGACGATAATGTAACATCAACTCACTTATTTTAATTATTGAAAACATTAAGATTGACCAATTTGGGAAAAACTAAATTTTTAAATATCGTACCACCATACAAAGTTGTTTTGGATTTCGGTAAATGCGCCACCCTTTCCGACCAATCATCCTAAATAATAAGCGCGACTTTTATCCATAATGAGTATAGGGTGTTGCCTAACCATCTAGTCAACATTCATCACATATACAGCTCGGCCAAGATAGGATGGCCGTTGAGATCCGCAGATGTTGAACAGGGACGGTTGAAGTGTAAAAATGTAAACAATAACAATATTCTTTTGAATATTATGTTAAATTTAATGAAAATTACAATAAACACTAATTTTTATTGTTTTTTTGACGATAATGCATATTTGTTTTAATTATTGAAAACATTCAGATTGACCAATTTGGGAAAAACTAAATTTTTAAATATCGTACCACCATACAACGTTGTTTTGGTTTTCGGTAAATGCGCCACCTTTTCCCGTACATCCGACCGTTGTAGATCACCACGTAAACACAACAATCTCAACAAATGATCATCATTAATATCCGGATATTTCTCAACAACACGATGCAATTCAAATGATAACATATCATCATCACTCTTCAATAATTCAGCCAACATTATAATCGGCTCGAACACATCATTACTATCCGATTCACCTAAATTATCGAATAATTTCATCAATTGTTCGGTTTCTTTGCGGATTTTATCGGCCGCCTGACAGCATTCATCGAACGTTTTAAATGTGGTACGTTTCGATAGTAGAGCAATTAGATAACGTTTAATCACTAAATAGCGTGCTTGTTGTACAACGAATTTATAATTTGTTGGATTTAAACGATTATAATCTTGGAAATAATCGTCTAAAGTCAAACAAATCGTATCGACTGGAATTGTTGTGGTCAACCAACGGACCGTGAATAATTCATCGAAATGCTTATCTAAATCGACGAATAACTCTTCTAACAGATAATCACCGCTATCGTTACGTAATTGTATGAAAATCGTACGTAATTTGGTGAACATTTCAATGTTCGTTTGTTTGTATTGTTTCTCCAATTGTGTACCTAATTCGGCTAATTGTAAACAATTATTGATGATCACAATCATGTATTGTGTGAAATACGGGATTTGATTGCGATCCTCGAAATATTTCAATTTGAAATCGGTGATTGCTCGACGATACGATTCACCGTAATTCATCACTTGTTTGATGCTTAAATTCAATATTTTCCCCAGCAAATCATCACTGATCGTTGTGGCTACTTGGAGATTTTGATCGATCATTTGGAAGATGATGATCGGTGCCGATGCCTTCGTATAATTCTCATTGAACGGTTCGATATTCGAACGCCACTCTTGCTCCTCCGACACCAGCGTATTCCTCATCCATTCGATATAATTCGTTTCGATATTCTGCAAATAATCATTCTCTAATTTCGTTAATACTGGATCGGGCAGTAATGGTGGTAGATTTGTGGTGAATTCAATCAGATCGGGATGACCTAATAGTTCCGTTGATTGGTACGTTTTTAGACACCACGACAACATTGTTACGTACTCATTACCCTCTAAACCGTTATCGATTATTTCTTGTAGATGTTTCGATAGACTGTCGTGGTACATTTCGATGTATCTATCGATGATGTTGTAACGTGGCGGAAAACACGGTAAACATAACGTTTTCACTACACGTAAATCCTCCAAAATCAATTGTCGGATCAATTCTAGGTACCGTATCAACCACAATTTATTATCGTTACGTTCTTCGACTTGTGTGCCTTCGATACGTGTCGCTACCGATTTCTCCAATACTTCAAACGCTTTTTGTTTCCAACGTTTCGGCCGGCCAGGCGGCAGAAAACCGGTCTGTTTCTCCTGTTTTAACGCCTCATAATCGGCTTTTTCTTCACGTTCGATTATCCGTAGCGCTGTCACAATCACCGTTGGTTCTTTACGTACCGTATTCAAAGTACGTGTCAAGATCAAACGTAATTGTTTCTCTAACAGATTCGATAACGTTTCAACGTCAGCAAAGTACGCTTTCAACATTGATTTATCGTGTGGTGATTGATTTGGTAATTTATGTAATTCGTACAATAGATCATCACGGCTATTCTCTAAATCTCTCAAACATTGATGGGTGTGCAACAATTTCCCATCATTGATCCATTGTTTCGTCTTCTCCACACTCTCGGGCACCGTAAAGATATGTTTGAGATTCTCACGGGCCGTCACGTATTGCGAATGACGCATATTCTCGTCACGTACCAAATTCAAACGATCACACAACTCGGGCACATCATTGAATAATTGGAACATACGTTTCAGACTCGTATCGATGTCGTGTACATCATCGAAACATTGATGTAATTCGTTCAAACCGGTCCGGACACTGTCCAATTGTTGTTGCATTGCCGACTTCAATTGGGCCTCAACTGATGCCTTTTTGCGCTCCAAACGGTGTTTGTATTGTTCGACTTTCTCCAATTGACCGGGACGTTGGAACATTGTTGTTATGTGGGTGATTGCGGCATTTTTCGCCGCCAATTCCAATTCACGCATAGTCGTTCGTGTATCAACCATTTTTATGGGGCGGAATTAGAGGGGCGTAGCTCCAATTTCAAACAAAAAAAACAATAACATAACCTAAAATTTAGTTGTCAAATAATAGAGATGCGCTTAATTATACGGGAGTGTAGGCAACACACTGTACCGCAATTTAAACCGATTTTAAACTAATTATTTGGTATTGTTGTCAATTATAATGAATTATATCGAGATTTTGTTGTTTTAATTTATGGTAATTTGTGGTGAATTTTGTTTGTTTAGTGGAGATTATTTGAGATTTGTGGCGATCAATCGATTAATTTTGTACGAGTACGCCCATCTCTACAAACGTCTAATTGCCACGATGGCTTCCTTGCCGCAAGATAACAACAATCCAACAAAACCGAATAATTTAGCCGTAAATATGGAAATAACAAAACCACCAAAAAACGTAATTATAATCAATTACTAATTCGTTGTAAAATTAGATTAATTAAATTATTAATTTCTAGTCACAATTGGGTGAAATTGCAATTGAAGCATCCGAGATTGTGTCGCGTTTAGAACAAGTTGTTGAAGGTGGTAACAATTCCGAGCAACAACAGCAACAACAACCGCCCACTGTGTTCTTAGGTTTAGAACAAAAGACCCATGATGGTATTGTTGATATTATACAACAATTGATTAATATGGATGATGATGGGGAACCGAATAATTTGCAATTGTTTGATGATATCGCACGATTTGTGATTGTTTCGCATAGTTTACAGGCGTATTGTGGTAGTTTAGAACGGACGGTTTTACAGAAATTGAGTACACGGATCACTACAGATACGACACGTTGGATATCGCAGATTTTCGGGTAAATGGTAACACACCAGGAAAAAATGATTTTGTCTGATCATATATAAGTCACTGTATAATTGAATCTGGTTATATACCGGGTGTTTTTTTAAAATGTGAATCCTCAAATATCTCGTTTGTTTATGAATTGAAATGGAAAAGTATCTAAAGAAGTTAGACTACAATGTCTATAGTTCAATTGACCGACACGATTTTCGTTCTAGCTAGTTTGAAAATGCCAAAACGTCATATAGGGTCGCGAAAATTACTCACTATTAGAAAACCAATTATACCTACAATGAATACTGCGACTGAATTTGATGTGAAAATCATTTTTTTTTCTTTAAAAAACTTCTCATTTGCTGCTCAAAAAGAAATTAGAACTTCTCTGGAGTTCAATAACTTATCCATTGATGAAAAAATTCGACGTCAGAATTGTTGACTTATACTTGGAAGTCGAATGTTATTATTACAACTGTTGACAACATTTGAATCAAAACAAATGCAAGGCCAATAGTATTATT
>JAEDXX010000429.1:0-2500 GCA_021725515.1 Epicauta chinensis | reverse complement strand
ACACACAACAACAAACAACAAACAACAAAACACAAAACAACAACACAAACAAAAACACAACAACAACACAACACCAAACACAAAACACACACAAAAACAAACACACAAACACAAAAACACAACAAAACACAACACAAAACACAAAAACACAACAAAACACACACACACAAACAAACACACAAACAAAAAACACACAACACAAAAACAAAACACAAAACACAAAACAACACACAACAACAACAACAAAACAAACACACAACAACAACACAACAACACAAACAAACACAAAACACAAACAAAAAACAAAACAAAACAACAACAAACACACAAACAAACACACAACAAACAACAAAACACAAACAACAACACAAACACAACAACACACACAAACACAACAAACAAACACCACACAAACAACACACAACAAAACACCACACAACACAAAAAAACAACCACAACAACCACACAAACAACACAAACACAACACACAAAAACCCACACACAACACAACCAAAACACAACACAAAAAAAACAAAACTAAAAACACCAACACAACACCACAAAACCAACAACAACCCACACACAACACAAAACAAACAAACACAACACAACAACACAAACACACAAAACACCACAACACACAACACACAAACAACAACCCAAACAACACATCCACAACACACCAACAACAACAAAACAAAACACAACAACAAACAACACACAAACACAAACCCCACAAACACACACAACACACACACACAAACACAACAACACAACACAACAACACACAAAAAACACACACAACAACAAAAAACAACACAACACAACCACACAAAATCACAACAAAACAACAAAAACAACACACACAACAACACACCAAACACACCAACCAACACCACAAACCCCTACAATACAACCACAACAACACACACCACATAACACACACACGCACAAACCAAACAACACAAACAACAACCAACAACACACACAACAACCAACCACACACCACACACAAACAAACAAACACAAACACAAAAACAAAAACCACACACACAACACAAACACACACGACAAAACACAAACAGACAAACAACACAACACACACAACCAACAAAACAACAACAACCCACACACACACACACAAAACACACACAAACACACCACAAAAAACACAACACAAACACAAACAACCACCACAACCAACACAACAACACACACACACAAACAACACCAAACCCACAACAACACAACCTACACACCACAAACAACACACACCAAAAAAACACAACACAACAAAACAACAATCCCATACGACCACCCACAACACACCCCACAACACCATCACCACAAACACACTCAACAACTCCATCCTAAACTCGGGAAACAACTAAACACACACAACCACACCACACATCCACAGACACACCCACACACAAACAGAAACGCACAACCAACCACAAACCACAAAACCACACCTACACACCCTACCACACACACGCAACAGCCCCAGCCCATAACATACACACACAACCAGCCAACATCACAAAAACAATACAACACAACACTACAAGTCACTCAACCCACCAAAAAACAACACACACAACACACAAAACACAACAGAAATCCAACACACAAAACACACAACAAAGAACACCCACACACATCTACACCAAAACACAACACACCACAAAACACACACCCACAAAACATACACACACACTAAACCACAACACACAACCACACACACAACACTCACACACATCCACAAACGCACAACAACACAACGCCATTCAAGCACAACATCACAACACAACTTTATAAATTCACAAACATATCCAAACCACATAAACACCAACCCAACCACACGCACACGCTAAACTAAAAAAAATCACACTACCTCAAAACTAACACCCCCGACAACCCCACACCCAACCAACCACAAAACCCCAAACCAAAACAAAGACATATAAAGCAATAAAACCCCCCCACATCACACCACCAACGATCACACACCCCTTATCCAACACACCTTCCCATAATAAACATCACCACAAACAACCCAACACAAACCATCCCACACTCCATCCCACGCACCCACCCCAATACCCCAACATGCTAAACAACAAACATCCACAACAAACCCTCCCCTAACCCCAACCACTTCACAACAAAATCCTCCAAACCCCAAATTAATAAACAACACTAACAACAACAACTCTAATCATAAATCAACCCACCACACAATCACCTCGCCACCACACCCCAAACAACCTAAAAACCAAACCAAAGGCACAACCAAACACCAACAAAACTACCACCCCCCACTGCCACAAAACGAACCACCCACACCACCACACCCCACACACACCACACTATAAGCAACAACTCCCCACGCCAACACTAACGCTCATACAACACAACAAACAACCACATCACCCCTCCCCTCACAAAAACCACCAGCCAACCCCCCCTCAAACCAACACTAACAACAAAAACACAC